>QFEZ01000557.1:52797-85547 GCA_003316425.1 Russula lepida | reverse complement strand
TGCGATGTGGATTATACACACAACGTTATACCGGTGCTACAGGGATTGTTGGGGGTGGGCGAATTAGCATTGGGGAGCCACACATATGTTGTGTAGAAGGGGGGTGTTGCAAGTGCTTGTAAAGTCCATTTAAAATACCTGGAAATGTGTGTTAGAAACAATTGAAGGATTATCAATACTCACTTCGTAATCGTGCCCTTTGTCCACTGAAAATGCTTTCCAATGTGAGAGCTAGATAGCCCTGTGACTGCAGTGTAAAGGAATATTGTGAGTTGCTCTTCTATTGAGACATGGTGTGATGATTTGAGGCCAAGTGCTTGAAGGGCTTTAACAAGGATGATAAACATATCCCAATGTATGCCAAGTTCATTCCAAATGCATTGTGGATGCCCAGTGAGTAGCTCCTGTACCCAGTCTTCTCCAGAGAGGGCAGATGTGTGATATGGAGTGTGATGATACTGGGCAGTAATGCAATTGATCACCCTTCTACAGGACATGTGAATGAGGATAGAGATGACCTGAAGTATGACCACAATATGAGGTTCCATTGCTACCTGGTTGTTATTTTGATGCTGTTCTAACTGAAGTTCCTCTTGGCTCTGTTGATCAGACATGACAAAGAAGGAGGAAGGTGGAACTAAGAGGACAAGGGGTCAATATTGATCAATCAGTGGCCAATCACTGGCATGGCACCTGTGTGGGCAAATCCCAAGCAAACCCAAAAAAAAAACACATATGAGTTATGTCATGTCATATTATGTCATGTCACTGTGTGCAGCTGTGTCACACTTGTGACCTTGGAAAACCCTGAAGTTAGATTTCTAGTTCTAAATTTCATTGCTGAATAGGGCCTTAGGCTATAGAACTCATCCCTAGCTTCAGCCATATTTATCATTTCAGTAAATTGGATTTCCATTTCTGGATCATCCATGTCTTTGTAAGGATCCACTAGATGTTTATAATCTATTCATTTGCCTCAAGTCCTTTGAGGTGATGCATCATTTTCTGGCTCGGTAGCTTTTCTTTTCTGTGGCCTCTGGGTTTGTTCATTGCTCCCCTTATCTATATTATCATTTTGTTCATACACTTGTGTGTTATTGCATGCATATGTGTTTTCTGTATTTTCAGAGTTCTGCAGTCCAGCCTGTGACTGCTTATTATCAAGACTTATGATCTCACATGCATCACCAATGGCTGGTCTGGCCCACTCCCCTTTGCACACAGGGTCATAAGGATTGAGTCATGCATCTAGGATGGAATCATGAATAAAATAGAAATAGAAATTTCTTGAAATATGGAGTTTCCTGGTTTCTTTATTGTAAAATATGATGGATTCTGATCCATCCTCATTACCTACATAATAATATTGATGTGACTTAGGTAACATTTTTCTCTCAGCATGCTGGCCCTGGTTAAGGATCCAGACCAGAGATCCAAACTCTCAGAGATGAGTGATGTTTGGTTTTCTCAAATGCCACCCCTCATATGGGGTATTATTTAGTAATGTCTTTGTATATGATTGATTTCTAATGTACACAGTGTGCATAATTGCCGGTTCCCAAAGAAATTCTGGGAGCTATGCTGCTGTGAGCATTGTGCATGCAAACTCAACTAGCATATGGTTCATACACTCTGCAACACCATTTTGTAAGGGGGAGTATGGTGCTGTAGCTTGTATATCAATGCCATTTGTATTGCACCATGTTTTTAATGTGTCATTTAGGAATTCTGTGCTGCAGTCTACTTTGATCACATATGGCATATGTGATTGGATTTGTAAGTATGTTAAATATGCCTGTACTTCATATGCAGCATCTGATTTTGCCTTGAGGAATTTCAAAGTGACATATCTGGTTGCATTGTCTATGAGAAGTAGGAAATAGTGATTCCCTTTGATGGATGCAACATCGTATTTTCCCCATAGGTCCATATGTGTGATACATCCTTTTTCCTTACTAAGTATGTGATGGCCCTTAAATGGACCACTTGCTTTCCTTGTATGCAAGCAGGACAATTGGGTGTATTTGATAATGTATTCACATATAAGCCATCACATAGCTTTCAGGAATATAATTCTCATAAGCTTTTATAGCTAACATGCCCAAAGCATTTATGCCAGACTTCCCAGTCCTGTGCTAGTTGATTTGTAAGCACATATATGCTATATGATTGGGAATTGTGTTTTACAATCTCAAAAGTGAATTTATATAGATCTTGAGCAATTTTTTGTCCAACTATGATTATTTTGCAGTCTTTATTAAATAATGTTAATTTGTTATTGCGTCCCTAATATATCCAACCATTCATGTCCCATTTACCTAGGGCAAATAGATTATATTTATTTGATGGGACATATAGGATGTCTTTTAATTTTAAATCTGTTATTCTGTTCTTATATTGCATGCAGAGGATGATATCCCCATATCCTTCTGCACATAGGGATCTGCATGGGTTTTGTAACCCATGCAGGTCACAAGCACAGGTAGGCACAGGTACAGGTACGGGTCCAATTTGTGTGACCCATGTACCCATGCTGACCCACACCTACCTGTGCCGTGCTGACCCACATTGACCCGTTGTCACTATTCTACATATGGTACCTAGCCCTACATGTACAAACTGTACAGTTGAACTAATGTGTACACAAATGGAAAATGGCTACCAACACTCTGGCGAAACATGTCAGCATCACACAAATCCAATGGTCGAACAGCCCTGAAATGGAAGGCATCAAAGGTCAACTCACCAAAGAAAAATAAGCAAATTTGACCTACCAACAGGGACACCATTTCCATCACATCAACAGTGCCCAAAACACCTAGTCAAACTGCCAGCAATGTTGACATGAATGAGTCATCAGTTGTTCACATCAGCAGTGATTCCAGTGATGAAGATGCCAACGCCGAGCTAGGTATTTTGCCAATTATACCCTAAAATGTTCTACTCATTTAACTTCCATCAGAGCGTTTGAAAAGAGATTGGAATGCACCTATTTATGCCTTCTTCCGACCTACACCAAGCATTGACCATGATAATGGGCAACGATTCCATGAATTTGCCTGTGCCACAAAAGGTTGCAAAAAGAGTATTCGCCGCTACTTAGACAAAAAAGACTCCAACTCAACAAGCAATTTACAAAAGCACGCAAAGCACTGCTGGGGAGCAGAAACGGTTGCAGCAGCCGACCAGACAAAGAATGCATCGGAGGCCCATGCCTCTGTTATCAACCTAGTGATGAAAGATGGATCAATTACAGCTGTCTTCAATAGAGTTAAAAAGTCCAAAGTTACTTACTCGCACCAACAGCACACCAAAACCAAAGCAAAGTTGGCTACCCCTCACAATAACAACGAATAAAAGGTGCACTAACACACTGCTGACAGAGCTAAGATCATTCGTTGGGTTTCCGAAAGCACCTAGCCCTTCAAAATTGTGAGTGACTGTGGCTTTCAATTGCTGATGAAAACAGGGCAGCCAGGGTATTACATACCATCACCTTCAACAGTAGCCCATGATGTTCGAATGGTGTTTGCATGCACATGCCAGAGGATTGCTAGGATGCTACAAGTAAGTGAAAGTTGTGAATCCCGAGCTTGATAGAGGACTTACCAGGGTTAAGGAGTATAATGGTGAACTGAACTTCGCAACGGACGCATGGACATCCCCCAATCACAGGGCATTTATCGCCCTTACAGTTCACCTGGAACAGAAGGGGCAGCCGCTGTGCATTGTCCTGGATGTCATTGAACTCGCAAAAGTACTTACACACCTAAAATTCGACGGTTTGATTGCTAACATCCTTGTTATTATGTAGTCTCACTCTGGACTCAACCTGGCGATCGTGTTTGCAAAAGTTCTAGAGGAATTTGGGATTGAGAACAAGGTAAGTGTCAAGATGGGTTCTAGATCACAAAGTACTCACCTGAAAGCAGATCTTGAGCATTACTTGTGATAATGCGTCATGTAACAATGTGATGGTTGCTGAGCTCGCCAAAATCTTGCCAAACTTCTCTGAAGTTGGCCACACGCAATGCTTTTTACATATTGTCAATTTGGTCGCCAAATCCATTATAAGACAATTCGACGTACAGAAAAAGTGAGATGATGAACATCTTGACGAGGCAGAACAGGAATTGCATGACCTGGCAAAAGATGTTGATCTTGAAAATGAACACGCCGAGGATCTGTTGGGACAACATCAAATCCACAATGACATGCACATGGGGGACGAAAGTAATGATGATGTTGAAGGATGGATTGATAAGATGATGCTGCTGTCCCTGACTGAATGCGAACAAGTCGAGGACAATATCCATCCAGTAAAACTGGTTCTAGTCAAGGTAAGATATCAGCAACATTGACATGTAAGAATCTGTATACTCACCTGCTTCCAGCTTTGAAAGATTTCCTTCAAGGTCATAAATTCCTCAACAATCATCCTGCCATCGTGGCGACGACTGCTGGGGGAGCTCAAGATGAAGGATCAAATCATCCCTCGTGATGTGACAATGCATTGGAATTCGACCTATGACATGTTGCATTTTGCCCTAGAGTATCGCAAGGCAATTGACATCTTGACAGCAGACAGGCAGAACAAGCTCTGAAACTATGAAATGAGTGAGAGGGAATGGACTATCGCAAGACATTTGTGCGACATCCTCAAGGCAAGTGTGTCAGCAATCCATGGAATGCTGACTCATCAAGTCAATCATGCATGCAGGTCTTGAAAGATGCGACGCAGTTTTTCTTGCGTTCAACACCCAACCTTGCTACTGTCATCCCCACTATAGACTTCATCAATGACAAGCTTACTTCCCATGGTCATGAACAAATCCTTTCCCCAGCCATCAAAGCATCTCTCAGACTCGGCAAAAAGACGCTGAACTGCTACTATTCGCTGACAGATTTATCAGAGGTGTACCGCATCGCTATGGGTATGTGGCTCATGTTTTATTTGCGAACCTTTCTCATCTTATCATTTAGTTTTACACCCACATCATAAGCTCATATACTTTCAAACAGCTGGCTGGGAACAAGAGTGGATTGAAACAGCAAAGGAATTGGTACGTGACGCATTCAAACGATCTTATAAACAGGAGGAGTCGGAGGATGCTCAAGATGAAGACAATCCCACTGCAGCCACATTAATTGCTGGAACAAAGGTACGAACAAACTGCTTCAAGTAAGCTCTGGCATAACAGACACTTCCAGTCATCAGCACCATCAAATATGTTCGACAACCTCCTCTCACTTGGTGCCCCCAAGCAACACGAGTTATGTGACGAGCTTGACAGGTACCTTAGCACAGATCCTGAAGCGGTCGAGGACGTGCTGATATGGTGGCATGGGCACCATGCAACATATCCCTACCTTTTGCACATGGCACTCAACTATTTGACAATCCCAGGTATGTTCTTCTACACTTCAAATGCCTCTATATAAACTCAAACAACATTTTATTAGCAACATCTGTTGATGTAGAGCGAGTATTTAGCCGTGGCCACCTTGTACTTTCTCATGTCCATGGTCAGCTGTCAGCACAATCAACTCGCATGCTGATTTGTTTGGGATGTTGGAGTTTGCTGGGACTGGTCAAAGATACTGATGTTTTAGCTGTCACTGCTCTTGACGACATTGAGGGGAATGAGGAGCAGGAGCTCAAAGATGGTTGGGACAATATTTAGTAGTAGATACTCGTACACAATATGGAATCCATGCATGCGCACTAAACACAACTCAAAAAAAAAAAAAAGACAGACCCGTGGCTCAAAACCTGTGGGTCACAGGTACGGGTAGGTCCGGGTATGGGTACAGGTCAGCTTGAGGGTACCTGCGGGTTACCCATGCCGATCCCTACAAGGTTGTGGGGGAGCAGAGTGGCAGTCACTCTTACACTTTATTTATGATCTACTTAGTTTTTATATCTGTTCTAATATATGATAATTCTGATTACACCATCTTCCAATGTCGGGGCGCATATCCCTTTCAGGATTGTCAGAAGTCCAGATATGTGCATGGGACTTTTAGTCAGATATGGCCATAGGACTTTGGTGCCATGTCTGGCCATTAGCTCCCAATAGCCCCAACATCAGAGAATGATGTACTCAGAATTATCACATATTGTAACAAATATAAAAACTAAGGCAGGTGACATCAGGAACTGACACCCCCTTACATAATCCTAAACCCTAGGGTTTAGGGTTACATAATGTTCCAAATCCACTGAAAAACTGGTTACAATCCCACAGAGAGGCTTTTCTCACCCTTGTGATGGAGTAAAAGCCCTTTAGGGCATGGCCATTGACTGTTATTAACAGCCTCTGATTCATTTGTATGGCCTCTTGTCTGACATGTAAGTTTACAGTCTCTTTTCTTGTCTCAAACCTGATTATTATGAGTCTATCTATCAAGCACAACATCTAAAAGATGTGCACAAACTGCTTATGTCACTTTGATTACTATGTGATTAGTGTACAATGTCTTTTTGTAGCATTTCTGATTTGTATTCACTGTATGACTTCATAGCATACTTGTATCCATAGTGTAGCTAAAAGGCTCAAATGTAGGCCCCAGAATGTAACACTCTCTGACCCCTTTATTCATTTGCATCCCATAACTTTTTTTTTTTTTTTTTTTTTTGGAAAGCACTTTATTCAGTTGTTGTAATAACTACTTAATAAGTGCCAAATAGTGAGTGAAGTTGTATCAGCCCTATTCAGCGCACTATAGCCAAGTCAGGTGGAGCCTGACCCAGATGAGGTGAAAAATGACATTTATGCACACCCCTGATATCGGGGTAGTGTGGGGCTCAGTTCGTGGTCCTCAGGGCTTGGGATCTCACTCTCTACTACCCACTAAAAACCTCATTAATTGTGATGTGCCCATTTCTGGTGGAATTCTGTATCTCCTGAGTGATTTTTCATGTCGCGTCTATTTGTTTTGGTGAGTCTCTCTTTTAATTTTGGTTGTGGTGGTTCTGCCAATTGTGAATCTGTTGTTTATCGCTTTTATCCATCTGGCCTTGCTTTATCGCTCTTCCACATCATGTCTGAGTACCCAAATCATGTGCAAGATGAGGATCGTCATGATCTCATTTATCCACTGATTTCATTGTACTTGGCTAGTATCCATCCATCTGCAATTCTCTGGCATGGCTGTGTATCCAATCCCCATTGTTTTGCCCATTGTTATTTCTCACCATGCATGTGACCCATATGGCCATAGTTCTTTTGCTTTTTGCCTATATTAGATGGTATGCGAGGGGGGTGCATTCACCGTTCAGTGTGGATGTAGTCCGATGTACTGCATTGATTCAGTCTTCATACACATGGGGTATGCCATCCCTTTCTCAAAGTTCAGTCAGCTTCAGTGCAACATTCCACTTACTTGGATCATGTATGCTTTACGTGTGATTTTGTGCAGGAATTGTCGTACTCATGATCTCAATACTGGCTTCCTAGGCTCGTCTCATATTGCTAGTCCGGTTTCTTTGGCACCCCTGATCTGTACTGCAGTATCTTTTGCAGCTGCATGGCTGTTGTCCTCATTCATAGTAATGATAGTATATTGGTGGAGCCCTGTGTATCGAGACTGTGGCCTTACTATTTCACAGCGGTGATTTCTTACATTCTTGTCTCCTTTCTCAGGTGTGCTTTGTTACAGTGGCACAGCCTTTGTGTTTGTTACATCTGTCATACACCTGTCATTACTATGTGGCTGGGTTGGCAGTGGTCACTTCTAGCTACCATTGGGAGGTGGTGTGTGGCCAGGAGTCCAGGACATTGGCCATTTGGTTATTGGCTGTAGCTGAGTCGTCCAGGTGAGCTGTGCTTGTGTTATCTCATGAGAGTCGATAGGGGGTTATAGTGGGGGAGGTTCTGCGGTCGTGTGGTAGATTGTCTGGTTCATTTATTCAGTTTTACATTCTCGTGCTCAAGTTGAGCGAGCGAGTCTCAGTTTTAGACAAAAGGGCATGTGACATGTAATATTATATAAGGTGTTTTGCACTTTTTGCACAGCTACTACATACCTATGAGTCTAAGCCATATAGCTGTAGTGTACAGTGTGATATGCTCCTCATCAATTGTTCCTGCATTGTTTGTCTCATTCCATGACATGTGTACCCAGCGGCGCAGTTAAATTAGTACAATTAGTAGCTTTTATTTATATTCTCAACTTGTCGATATATTATTGAGATATTATGTAAGGTATCTCAGTGCAACCGTTGGGGCGTTCACATATTTGTTGGGGGTGGTTGGGGGTGGTACAGCTTTGAGGTGATTGATAACTGTTCTATGACCGTTTTCACCGCTGTGACTTCTTGCATTCTCATCTCCTGTCTCAGGTGTTCAGGTAAATCCTCTATAACAGGCTTAGCTGGGGAGAGTGGGAGGGACTTGGGTCCAAGTCGCATCAATGGGCAAGTACTAGTGGTTATTGGGGCCCCTTATTTACCGGCTTCTGTGCTTCATATGGTAGATTTGGTTAATGTGTCTTGGTGTGTCTCATTAATGTGTCTCAGTGTCTCCATGTCTCAGGGCCATGATGTGCAGGTTCAGTGAACCAACCTTGGCCTCAGATATACCATGGGAAAACCCTACCTAGTGGTGGTAGTGTTCCAAGGTCGCCCCCGCATCCCATAACTTTACCACCTTGGGCTGAACAAAACAGTCACATGTTGATCACATGTTGATCACATGACTGTTTCAAATCCGGACATGTATTTTTCAGAAAATTCACCAATTAAGTCCTACAGCTCAGAAATGTGGTTTACAACAATAAAATGTATTTCCTCTTCTTCTCAACCAATACCAATTTTTTTTTAAAATTACTTCCTGGGATCTATAGAGGGGACTCTGGCCTATTACTCTCAGGAGCCAGAATCCCTATTTTCAGTGTTGTGGAGAAGGAGAAGAGGGAGAGCAAAATGGCAAGTTTTGCTGACTAAGGGGGGTGTCGGTTCCTGATGTTGCCTGCCTTAGGTAGATCACAAATAAAGTGTAAGAGCAACCACCGCTCTGCTCCCCCACAACCTCATCATCTCAGAGATGGCTATGTAGAATTGGTCAGCGAACGAGAGTGTGTCCCCTTCCCGATCTGGGGCCTACTACTTGTAATTTTTTGGCCCCGAGTTGGCCCACTTTGCGTTCCTCGTTCTCAGGCCTCTCAATGTCCCCCCTTTGTCTCTGCGGCTGCCACTGTAGGACATGATGGCAAGTTTGTCGTCATCCATGCTTAGAGCCGTGGGCCACACATGGCATGATATTGTTCACGTCTGCCTCGGGCCCGACTCGGATATGACGTCGCTAATGGTCACTCGGTTCACGGTGCAACTAACGAGATAGAAAAAAAAATGTCGTTCCCCAGTTTCTCCGTGGCCTTTTTCTCTGACGAACAATGGGTGGCCCACACGCAGACCACCTGCTGGGACGCATTGCGGCGTTGGCGCCTGGACACACTGTACGTTGCGGATACCGTCGGCTATATATATGAATTAGTCGCCGGCTAGACAGATTTCTTTATCCGAGACTCTCAACTGACATATTAACTAGCTTCTCGCGAACGCTGACGTGCGCGGCCAGTGGTCCACCTTACCTCCCTATTGGGTTTTATCGAATTTCATCCGCGGCATAGAGAACGCAATTAAATGTCTAACTCCCATTGAGAGTGGAATACACAAAGTAAAGAATGTCTCCGAGCTGTCTACCAACGGGATTTTCTACGACATAGCAACTAAAAACGGATGTAATTGTCCGGTGGGTTACGGGGCACAGGGTGAAAGTGAGAGTAAAGACAACGATATCGGACACGAAGGAAGAATTGTACTGTGACAGAACTTCGGTCATGTCAAGAGAGAGGCGAAGAAATAGAGCAACCGAATGAAAGTGTGTATATCTTTGAAAGGGGGTTTCCCCCCGCGGGCCGAGCGCGATTTAACGCCGGTAAGGGCCTGGCTTGGGACTGGGGGAAGATATGAAGGCTGTTGACGAGCGTAGACGAGGCAAACACTTACGAAGGGGAGGGATAATTCCCACGTGCCTTGTGAGGCTCGTCGCCGCGATGGACCTTCGCCTGTTTTAGAGCGCGCGGGGTAGCCGCACTCGCGGACAAGCTGAATAGGAGAAGGATGATGGCCAGCAAGTTCAGCTTATACATTTCAAGAGAAGGTGGGTGGGTAATGTGGGCAGGAGGCTTTTTAAGGGAACGGCGCGCGACTGCGAGGGGGAAAGGACGTTGGGTTGTGAGGGGGTGTCAACCTCTTATGCAACAAGTGAAAAATCCGAGTTGCTTTTAAAAGGCTCAGGACGACATATGAGTTTATGAGCGATTGATAATAATAGCCCAAACCATATTATTTCGAGGGAAATGAGGGTACTGGTGGTACCGTAGAAAGAATGGCCATGGTAATTAGGAGTATGATTTGGGAGATCGGATGGCTCGGCGGTAGCTGCGCTTCCAGGCGACGCGATATAAATTTAACTCGGTGTCGGCTCACGGGAAGTCAAGGTAACAAAAATCTACGGCCAACACTGTCACTGAGTAAGCCTGAGGGTGCATGCGGTGAAGTTCATCGAAACCAGAGCGGGCTGGTTGTGGGGCAAGTGTAGTGCAGTCCTCACTGATAGTATGGCACGAAGACAGCAGGGCAGTTGCAACACATCCAGGCTTGCTACACATTGCGGATAAAAAACGGACACAAGGTGATACTCCTTGTGGAAGGAGAGATGAGCTGGCTGGCATGGCATGGCAACTTAACGTTATGCCGAGGAGACGAGCTTTCGAACAAACAAACAAGGCCAAACAGGAGCACCCAACCCGATAATGTCCTACTCTTGCACGTTCACGTTGACCATCTCCTTTATCAAATGTCTCGGCCCCAGGATGACCGGAACCAAGAAGCTACCGTGTATCTAGTGCGTCTCTACAAAATTTCTTCGCGTAATCCATCTCAACTTGGTCTAGGGTAATCTAGATGAACGTTGCACAGATGCGCTCATATGGGAACTCATGCTTCAGGCCGGTCCAGTCGGTGCGATATCTTTTCTATTTTAATTGCGTCATTTGCATCCAGCTTATGTCGCCAGTTAACGTACACTTGCCCAAAGACCGAATTTCTATGGCACACCAAGGGTTTGGCTTCTGCGAGTTTTTAACAGAGGAGGATGCAGAATATGCCTGTAAGATCATGAATCAGATAAAATTGTGGGGGAAACCAATAAGAGTTAATAAGGTGCGTACCAGGGCCCCTTATACCTTGATACGGGGTTTGGATTCGCTCAAATCCCATCGTCTTCCCGCGGAATCATGTAGGCCTCTTCAGACAAGAAGCAACTTGACGTGGGCGCGAACCTCTTCATAGGTTCATTGGACGAAAATGTGGATGAACGGCTGCTCTATGACACATTCAGCGCGTTTGGCATGATGGCGACAACCGCCAAGGTATGTCAGTCATGTTCCCTCCTTTCTCGCTGCGTACCTCATGACTCCAACCCCCAACCCCAACCTATCAGATCGCGCGGGACCCACAGACAGGACTGTCGAAGGGTTACGGATTCGTGTCATACACGGATTTTGAATCCGCAGATGCGGCTATTGAGTCCATGAACGGGCAGTTCCTCATGAACAAGCCCATTACAGTCCAATTCGCTTTCAAAAAAGATGGCAAGGGTGAACGTCACGGCACGGCCGCAGAACGACTCTTGGCATCACAGGCCAGGAAGAACAACGCATTGCCACTTGCCCCACGCCCGCCCTCTGCTGCTGCGTACGGTGCGGTGCCACCCGTGTCTGGTTTCTCGGGTCCATACCAGGGTCAATTCGCCGGTGCATTGGCTGCTGCACCTCCCCCACCACCTGGATTTACACAAATGCCTATGCAGACACCTATGCAGCCCCAAGGCCCTGTGCCAGTGATGCCACCGATGGGTATGCCTGCGGGCATGCAACAACCACCACAACCACCACCGGGTGGAGTGCCCATGTTTAACCCATCACAGGGATATCCGCCACCCCCTCCGCCTGGCTTTGCACCTATTCCAGGAACACCTATGATGCCTTCGCCTGCACCACCAGTTGCTATGCCTCCATATGTTGGCCAATGATGTGCCAGTCATTATCGTTACAATTATATTAGTTTCATGAGACCAAAAAAACATGACATGGGGCCTGTATAGCTTCAATTTATTATGTAGGCTGTATCGCTTTGTTTCAGTGGGATGATTTTACGCGATAATAGAGTATGGCACGGTCATGTGGCAGTGCTGCGAGTACATCATGTCTCCAACCACAACCATAACTTCTCTCGACTACGCCTCCCTCGAACCGTCAAGCTCAAAGTAAGTGGGGTCGCTAGCTTAAATGCCCCATTTGGTTCCATCTCTCCATTTCTCACCCGGTTGTTTTGGCGCAGGAACAAGCTTCCGCCTCCGCCAGGTTTTGTCGATGTGTCAAAGGTAAGTTCAAGTGCAAATGTATGCAATGTGCGAATGCTTATAGTAATGTATCTATTATAGGGCAAAGCATCGAGCAGCAGCGGCGGTGGCGGCAAGTCCTCGTCTTTGGCCACGACGACGAGCACTGCGGACGCGTTGAATTCGTATGAGGATCTCAAGACGAGAAAAGCTTGGGATTTTGCTATTTCCCCGGTCAAGTCTTTGCCGATGCAGGCGTTCATGCTGTACATGTCTGGTGGAGGCGTGCAGATCTTCAGCATGGGTATCGTTGCGATGCTCTTGCTTTCTCCGTTCAAGAACCTGTCTTCCATGAACGAGGGTGCGTTGCCGTTACCGTTGCCGTTGCCCTTAATATCCCCCCTTCCCTGGTATCGTTCGTTCATTCGTTTTGCTAATACCTCCCATCTCCCTCTTTTTTTTCTGGCTCTGATATGCATGGGTGGTATATATAACAATGATAAACCTGAACGAACCAAAAAATAAATTATAGCCTTTGCGCCTTTTGCGCCCGGTCCGCCGTCGTCCCCAACAGCCAAGTCACTCTTCACACTCCCATTACAAAAGCTCGTCTACCTAGTTTGCAACGTGCTCACTCTCGCGCTCGGTCTTTGGAAATGTCGGTCCATGGGTTTACTCCCAACGGGTACCGGCGATTGGTTAGCGTTCGAGAGTCGCGGGCCCGCCCCAGAGATGTCGTTGTTCTAGAGACCGGTTGGCGATCATGGTTTTGATAGCAAACGCACACAGTACCAGTATGTGATCATTGACTACCGTAATAACTTTGAAATGTTTGGATACGCACGATATCATGACTTTATATACAAGTTGATGCTGGAACCCCAGCTATCATAGATCGCAGAACTCCACCCCGCAACACGTTTATTCCGGACAGGGCCGTTGTCAACTTTCTTTGATCTCAACTGTTGGAGGGTTCATGCAGGTATCAACCATTATATCTAGTTGGTGAATCTATGTAACCCTACAAGATATACAGTAAGCCCACCGCGCGACCAATTTTTATCCTAATTTGATTTGGGATCGACCGCACTTGCAGTTATACCGCGCGTCGTCCACCTACAGTACCCGAAGCGCTTCGCAAATAACTTTTCAGCATGCCACCTCAATGTCCTAAACTGCGCCTTGGCGGTGTGCTCAGCTCTCGGCTCGGCTCGGCTCGGCTTATCTCCTCCTGCGGGCAGCGGCCTCCTCACGCGCGCTCGCGATACGTCCCCTAACCCACGTCTTCGCTACACGCCTCACGATGACCCGCCTGCCGAGCCCACGCATGTCCACATACACAAGCACGATATTACGCGCCGTGCGTCCAGCAATCGCTGCGTTTTCCCCAGCCACCGTACCATATTTGTGTGTCACGGCAGCGGTGACGGCCGCCCCGCCTGCCTCGACAAGTCGTATCGTTGATGCTTCTATCGACGCGAGGATGAGCGATGCGGAGAGCGCAATGCTCGTGCTCGTGCGTAGTGGCGCCATTGGGGTTTGTGGTTGTTGTGGCGGTGCAAGTGCGGGGGAATGTACGCGCGAGCTGGAGGAGGGCGACGGTGATGTTTTAGCGTGGCGCGGTGGTAGGAGTGGTTTGCTGTCGGGTGGGACGGGAGACGGACCACGGCTGCGCGGTGGGAGCGTTGGTATCGGCGTCGGGGATTTGACTGCATCTGCGGTGGCTAAAACGGAAGCCCTGTTTTTGCCTTTGTTGATGCTGGAGCTGGAACTGGAACTGCTACCAATGGCGCGCTGGATTAAGCTGTCAACAGTGGCTACAGCTTTGCCGCTTAGTTTTGAAGCGGTGCCGCTGACGGCGTGGACCCGGGTGAGGTTTTTTCTAGTCGTTGGGGATTGCAGGAGGAGAAGCGTGCGTGAGGGCGGCGGCGGTGGTTGGTCAGCACGACTTTGAGCTTGACCTCCTTTGGAGGCGCTGGAGGATGAGGATGGTGTGGTCGGTCTTGGCGAAGCTGCCGTGCTACCAGGAGCTGGTGTGGATGGCGTCGAACGTGAAATGTACAAGTTCGAGGCGCTTGTCATCGCGCTCGTGAGCAGAGTTGTGGTGCCGGAGATGGCATGGCTGGGAAAAAGAGAGATTAATGTAAAGGCAATGGAATTGAAAATGGGAAAAGATGAGACGTTACCTGACGAAGACGGCAGTTTTCAACATCCAGTCGCGGTCTTCGGGCGGGATGGTGCGCACGAGGACCTCCTCTTCGAGAAGCCCATCGCCTTCGGGCACCTCGACGATGAGAGTGTCCCTCTCGCGGCCGTTCTCAACAAGCGACGGATCCTCGTACACCCTCACCGAGCGATCCAGCGTGCCAATAATTTCCCCATCGTCTTCATTCATAAGCACGAATCGCCCACGGAGGTCCTCATCTGGTCCTGCCCCCTCCGCTGGTATTGCTTCTTCAGCTACCCGTGCAGCAGGAGGTAAGGCGGCGGCGGCAGGTTGTAGCTGTTGATCATTGATGTGGACATCTGCGATATACCCAACGAGTACACTGTGGAAAAGCTCGATGTCATCCGCTGCATTGTTGTTGTTGTTGGGAAGCTCGATGGTGAACTCGGCGTCATCATGCGTGGTATGGAAGACGTAGCGTTGCCGTTCACCGCCGGAGGAGGAGGAAGCGGGTCGCACGGAGGACACGGTGAGCGCTCGAGCGGGATCGAGCGGCGCTTCGAATAAGACGGTGTTGTTGTCATTGCCGGAGCGTAGGACGAGGACGAGCAGTACGTCTTGTGTCACTTGTGCGGTTGCGGGGATGTCGTACGTGACATATTCGAGCGCAAGTTGACCGATGAGTGTTCCGCTCGATGATGAGTTGAGAGTCGCGTTTGGGATGGTGACGAGGACGTAGGCGTCTGATGTCGTGGACATCGTTGGTGGAGTTGGATTCTGCGTGGATCAATGCTCGATGGGTTACCGTCTTTTGAGCAGTCGGACGAGGGTTGCGGGCTGCGGGCTGCGGGCTGCCAGTGAGAGGTGGAGCGAGGGCAGTACAGGCTGTGTCACTGCGGACGGTCTTCTCATCTGCCGGTGCATTGCCCACACTCTCTTTCCGTATTATACCACGCCGAAATCAAGCTAAATGATATCCACCCCAGATCATACATACAACATAGCGATACGATAGTTAATGCGCGTGCCCTTGACACGCGCGGAAGCAAAACACAAGGAATAAAAACTTCAAGCAGGAGCAGGGTTCCGTCGACGAAGGTATCGCGATGATCTGGTCTCCCTCGGCACGTCTGAAATTTTATTTCACGCAGTCAGCTCTCATCTCATCTCATCCTCCCTCAAAGCTAAGACCCACCACGAGAGCTTGCCGCCGATTGGGCACGTCCCTTCTTCTTAGTCTCGACGGTGTCACGATCCTCCTCAGCGGAATCTTCACTCTTCTCTTCCTCCACGTCACTAGAAGCTGGCAATGGCTGCTTGGATGTACCCTGCTTGGCCGCACTCGCGGCGTTTGCGACTTGCCTGATGAGCGCTGCGTATCCAGGACCGTACGCACGCATGGCGCGGTTGAAGTTCAGTGCGCACAGCACAATTGCGCAGACGGCTCGCGCGGTCTCGTGGTTAACAGAGGCCACCATGTTTCCAGAGCTATCTGACTTTGTGGCCACTTCCGAGAGGCGAGCGAGCCCGAAGGGCCAGAAGAAGGCGAAAAGGAGGGTATGAATGTAGGTGAAGAAAGGTTGCGCGTGGGTCAATGTCGCGTATAGTCCCGTCACGAGCATAGGCGACCAGAAATCTGTCGCGGTCCAACCATAGGGAAGCAGCTCCGGAGGGGTGCCCACCTCTATCGGCGTCGGACGCACAAGCGAGAATAGATTGGAGAGGAAGGGTCCCCCGTTTGCCATGATCTGGACGTTCCTTTAAGCAAAGGGAGATGAAGCGATAGGTTGACACCCACCCAAGCGCTCAGCAATAAAGTATACGAAGAAGCCGCTATAGCAGGTGACGCGTGTCCTGCGACCACTCTCGGGATTACATTGCATAATAGGATCGTGCGGAAGAACGCGTGGACTATGGTGAGCGGAACTTCGATGTATAGGGATGGGCTCGGTAACACTGGTAAAAGGTCGACGAGAGCCTGCGCGCCCAAGAACGTTATGGAGGAGGTGCTCGACACGAAGAACGCAGGTCGCAGGCCGAGCCAGGGTGCTACGAGAGAACGTGATCGAAAGAGTGCCCGCAACAAACACGAGTTAGTCCGATAACCGAGCGTGATGCTACGAATTGTGACGCACCAACGATGGCCTCGCCACCATGAACAATCACAAGAGTCGCAATAAAATCACGGACGCGGCTACGCGGCTCTATAGAGTCGTCTGCGGCTCCGCGTTGGGCTTTCCCGCTAGCTTTTCCCCCACTCTTGCCCTTATGATTAGTCACCTTTGTAACGTGCTGTTCGTATAACGATTCTCGGTGTTGGCGTGAAGCCACGGCTAGGCGGAGTGCACCTGCGACATCGAGGGCAGAAACGGGTAGGCCTAGCCACGCAAAAACGGGGAGTGGCTTGAGACCGTAGTGGTACAAGGCGATTACGGGCGCGAGGACGAGGGACATAAGGGGAAGAGGAGGGAAAATCGTTCGTTTCACGACGCCAGGAACACGTTTACGCACACTTCCAAATATGGAAATCACCACTCAACGAACATTACACACCAGAGGCCTATGAGCTGACATGTACTGTATCAACGTTCAGGATCCGAATCTACCATAATTGCGTCGATCTCGCCTCCACTTGCCTCCGCAGGTCCCTTCAAGCGCTTAGCCGACTCACCCATATTGTCGTCCTTGCTCTCGCTTAGAACCACATGGGTAGATGATAAGCCATGCGTTCCCGAGGAGCTGCCCTGAGGTAATTTTGCGGATTCGCTGTGGCGGTTAGATTTGGGGCGAGCGAGTTGGACAAGTTTATCAAACTCTACTTTGTTTGCGCGCTACAATAGTAGCTTGGTTATGCCTGAGCCTACCCAGAGAGAGATGAGAGGCGCGCACTCGGTACTCTGTGATATCAGTTTTCAAGGGCTCTTTTCTCGACCCCCGCCTGTCTTCTTCCCATCGTCGCAGTTCAACCCGGAGGTCTGCCGGCCGCTTGCGCAGGGCCGGACCACGGTCGAGGTTCGCGTTATATACCGCAACCCATCTAGAGCGCGTTATAATTTTATTTCATCTACACAGAAGGAACTGTCATACTGACCTTTCGTGACGCGCAATGAGTTGGGACCGGTCGCCAGAGGTAGAGAGGTCATGCGTGGCAAGGAGATCACGGATTTGCTTGTCCTTCAGGACGGCATAAGAAGCCCTGGGAATTGGGCTATCAAGTTCCGCAACAGCTTTTTCCCTGTGACGAAAGACTGCACATTAGCACCACTGATGAGATGAGAGGGTTATAATATTAACACTCACCTCTCTTTTCCACTCTTCTTACCATCAAGTAGCTTCGACCATGCGTCCTTCTGCCCAGATTTACTTGAGGACGCAGTCTTACCAGACGACAGGTAGGATTTACAACCGCTGTCCAGATGATCGTTTATCCTTGCCATGGGAACACTCTTTGCACAGGCAGGGCATTCGATGTTCGAGTTGTCTTGTGGGATGATCATACCGAATAAGCTGCAGCACTTGGCGGGACTAGAGGAATGGTCTTACTCGCCGATGGTTCAGAACCGGAGAACTCCTCTTGCTTTATATCATCATCCGAAGTATCGACGTCAAAGTTGAGATGTTCTTTGTGTGTGGGAAGAGTATCAGATCGACCGAATTTTCTCTGGGGCGATGCGAGACTTGAAACCGAGTTGGGTTTATGTCTCTTAGATGGCCGCGGGGATTCTGACGCCGTGGTTTGCGCCTTCAGGGCCTCCTTGACCATGCGAAGCACGTAACGCCTGCAAACAGTCTCACACATCAAACGACCGTCCATGGTCTCACACAGTGCCTTGAGACGTGCCTTGCATCCTTCCATGCTGTGACGGCTTCTTCTATCGCCGGATTTACCCTGAAGCTGCTGATGGTGGTTTCTTTCCAGCATGTGGGACACGTTGGCTTCTCACCGAGTTGGGTGCGTGCACACTGCAAGAAGGGGGTACTTGTGATAAGGTGGTGAGCTGAAATGGCAACCGTCACGCGTACTAGTGAGCAGAAGCAGTGTCCGCATGTGAGCACGACAGGAGCCTCGTAGAGCTCCTGGCAGATGTTACAACGGAGTGCGTTGTCGAGCGCTCTGAGCCCTGGAGCTGTTGATGGGGGCGGGAAATCTGTTGGATCTTGCACGTCTGTGCTGTCAAGCAGGTCTCTTGCGTCTGTCTTCCACATTATGAGGTTTCGCAGAGTTCACGTCCAAGTCAAGAGTTCAGTTTCAAGAAACGCGTCGCGTAACGTAACGTGACTCGGGCTCTTTCGGGCTCTTTCATACGTCCCCGCCTAATTCCCGCCCGTCTCTCACGACAGTCAATCATCATGTCTGCCACGGCCCCCATACTCGCTTTCTATGATTACACCCTTCAGCCGATCTCCACTCTCGCCTGGTTAGGCGCTCCCATATCCATTCTGGATATCGCCGGAGGCCTCCGTCTCGCTTTGATTCTCCGTCAGATACGTGAGCATTTTCATAGGGAACACATGGCCAAGATGTCGGTGTCGATGTCGTTGACGAACAGCCGGGTGAAAAATGGACAATTGGAGAAGGTCTCTGTTCCGGTGGTGCCCGCGGAGCGGCGCAGTCGTGTTCGCAACTTTGCGGCGAGTCTCGTAATGGTCTTTGGTGGGGAAGCAATTGTTGGTGCGTCGAAAATATGGCATCTCCTACGCCAACTTGGTTCTGAGTGGCGTCTGATTCTTACTCCTTACGTCGCTCCGGTTTCAATCTCCCGCCTCTATAGCACCATGGCTCGGCTTGCAGCCCACTTTCTTGGTTTCCAGCAATGCCCCCTTGGTGTATCTGGGCGCCAGTGCGCTAGTTGATTTACTGCCCGCTGTTCCAGAGTTGTCTCTGTTCACCGAGCTACCCTTGTCATTACTCGACGGGCTGACTCGTGCTTTACTCTTATGCGACTTCGTCCCCGCAATGATTACGACCCACATTTCCCACGCAGTGTCAACTTCATCATATACACTGCTGTTAACCGCCTTCGTACGCCCCAATCTGTACGTCGGGTTCCCCGAGTTGCTGACCGGAGATAGATCGCTGCTAATGCCGGACCATTCTTTGTCAATATGTTCTCGCTTCTTCAACCCACCCCGATGACCACCATAACCCCCCCGGAGTTACTGCCTTATGGTTGGACTGCGACTGATTTATGGATCGCGCCTCTCGTAACTGGCTTATATGCTACCCTAACCCACGCCCAGCCATTCTTCGCCCATCTGCACGCTCTCCTCTTCTCGTTTTTCTCCCCCTTCGGGCTTGCACCCCTCTCATTTCAGTATGCGACCCCTGGCAGCCCTGACCCGGAGGGTGTGGTTATTCCTCTCGAAGCCGCTGACGCACGCGCAGTGTGTGTTCTCGTGTTGTCTGCGTTGTTCGGTTTGCGTGCTGTGCGTACATTTGGCTCCGGATTGACGAAATCTGGGTCACCTCTTACGGGGCTGGTGACGGATGTGCCTATGCCAGTACTCACTGCTATTGAAGGGGAAGAGCTTGAGAAGGAATTAGCTGCACGGGTTGCGGGGGCCGGGAAAGGATATACTAGAGCAACCCCTTCCCCGAGCCGTGAGTCATCTTAGTTTACCTTGCTTCAGTCTATAAAGAGCTGAATATTTGTTAAGAGGGGAAGAAGATTCTGAAGTAGACTCGTAAATCTAGTCCGGCTCTCTTTCCATCCCACGTTTTACATCATCTCGCGGGTATACCACAGTATACCAACATGGCGAGTACACTTATAGTTCCATACCCTCTTAGGGCTCTCGTGCTACTACCACTACCATCATTTGTCAAGTTAGACCTTTTAGAGACGAACAATCGAGATGAGTCAGAAGCCTTGCCTTGCCTGCAAGTATTTGGGATGTGGCCACTGTCACGTGGCGTTCTGGAAAGTTTCTTATCTCCACATCCGAATAATGAAGAGACAGGAACACGGTCACACAGGACACTGGGTCTTGCCTCAATAGTGCGGTTCTTGCCTAGTGCCCGGTCGCCTGAGGTCTAGACGCTGAGACCATGGACACGTGGCAGGTGGCTCTATTGTGTATTGTGGCAACTTGTGTCTTTCGATGCCCCACTTGGTTGATTGTGGCTCGCCAATATTCCTTTGTCGCTTGTGCATCGCCACTCATGACGTGCTAGCTTTACTGACCACTTTCGAGCAGCGATGAACTATATAAAAACTCACAATGTCCTCGTCGAACTAACAAATCGAACCCTTCCTATCATTTCGTAAAAACTCAAATCCTTCTCTCCAGACATGTCGAGCGGCAACACAGTACGTTCATCATCTGATTCTCCTTCTCGTAACCTACGACCCTCCTTCACAGATCTCTCGTGTAAAAATTGCCCCCGTTGGCAGCGCCAACGCGCGTGAATCGGACAATTCTCAAAATAATAATTATAAAAGCCAGCTCCGCTCTTCTGTCGCTGCTGCTAAAATGCCCAATCGTTTATCAATGTTTCGTCGAATTCATTCTCGAATGAGCTGGGCTTCACTCAACGTCGGAGCACCCCGTAGTGTTTTCCAGGCGAGGACAGTGTACCCTCCCGGACACGCAGAAGGGCGTACAGGCGTCGAGATGAAAGTCTGGAGCCACGGTCTCTACAAGTGTGCCAAGATTGTGCGTATACAGTTCCTTCATCTATCCAGCTCAACTAGGCTAGGCTTGGCTTTCGTTGCTGACTTGTTCCTTTCCCTCTTTTTTTTTTTTTAACTTCCTGCATCAAAAGGAACGTTCCGACGCGAACGATGATGTCTTGCGGGTCAAGATGTACGAGTCTTTCGCTTCTGTAACTATCTTCATCCCGGATGACTTCCACGGCATCGTTGGGCGTGTGGGGCATTCAGGCAGGAGCATTTCGTGCTCGCCGTCCGCGTTGTTCCTCAAGGAGGCCAACTGCTTGCGCTTCGACGGCGTACCCAGCGAGGCGGAAGATCTGGTCCTCGTGCGCACCGAGAAGGTATTGCACGTCTGCGTTGTTGATCAGGACATCCCTCGTCCCCGTACAGGCCGTGTCCGGCGCCTTCACCGCTGAGAACGGAATGTGGAATTGCACTGTACTTGGCGCTGACTCATGTAGTTTTTTCTCTCTCTCTCTTTCCTTTCGATGGATGATCGCTTCATGGACACCGATACAGTAATAGCTATAGATATTGTGTTTATGTTAAAACGTTAAATGGCACTTGGTCATCCTATCATGACCCTATCATTCGGATCTCTACTGTACTTGGACACGGCGACTTGCCAGTCGTACCTGAATTTCCCTTTAGTGTGTTGTTATTTGTTCTTCCCGTTCTTGACCCATGTGCAGCCTGAGCCTCATAGCGATTGCTGCGGTAACTTGAAGAAACCACCCGTACAGTATGGTATGGTACGGTATCGTTTGTTCCCTTTGGAGTTTCCGAAGTCGCCACCCCCTTCACACGTTTTTGATTGGATACAGACGCCACGAGACGTGGAGATCGCGAGGTTCGGCTGACAGATGATCCGTGTCATTTTAACATATTCGTTAGCGCCCAACTGGCGCGCATTGGGTGCCCGCGGCCTTTTTTTTTTGGCCACTCTGCACTTGAACGGGGTCGCCAGGTCATCCGGTCAGCCATTCACGGCGTACTGTATCCTGATGCTGAACGGAACTAAAACCTCAGTCCATTCTACTGTATGGCCATCCGTAAAGCTATTTGGGCATCATAGGCTCATAGCAACCCGCCTTGACCTAGAAACTCAGACAAACCCATGTCCTTTGGCCTGGGCCACCTACTGTCGACATGATCTTCCTGTGTGTTTTTCTGATCTTAGCGGCTTCCGCTTCAACGTGATAGAACTCCCCGGGCTAGCAACGATATGTGTGCTTTGTGGATTTTGTTGCCATCTAGGCAATACTCTTTCCCGAGTCATTATTACTTGTTCCTTTGGACCCGGTCGTCCTTCCTGAATCTGAATGGGCCAACTTTCGGACCGTATCCGAGTACTTTCTGAAACTTGAAGGCAACCTCCTGCATACCGGCAGAAATTCTTGCACGAGTCAGAAACCCGGAGAATTTTTCCTGAAGAATTTTTTTGGTTGTGCTGTGCATATGGGGTTAAAACTTACGGATGCTGCAAAAATGTCCTGGCACTGCGCCAGATGGTTTTGGTAGGGCGATGTCCGTGTATCGGGAATGGGGGACGCCCAGGACCTCATTCATCGAGCAAGCATCCCGTAAGTTTAAAGTTCCCGTGAAAAACGCACC
Source organism: Russula lepida (assembly GCA_003316425.1). Lineage (NCBI taxonomy): Eukaryota > Fungi > Basidiomycota > Agaricomycetes > Russulales > Russulaceae > Russula > Russula lepida. The sequence goes on along the minus strand of QFEZ01000557.1, from coordinate 62,700 downwards.
TTTCTGCGAGGTACGGCAGTGGCGCCGCACCGACTCTGGAGGATTCTTTTTTTTTTCACATGACTCGGATTGGTATGGATGTGCTTCGCCTCACCCATCTCCGAGTCCATACTCAGGATCAATGGCATTACGGTGGCGATTAATTGTAACTGTTGGGCGTTGGCATGAGGCCCTTTCCAAAGAAAGCATAGTTCTTCTCTTTTTCCGATCTTCTGATAGAGGATTGACATAGAGGGAATTGTATGGACTGGCTCGTGATATTTGTACCATAGAGCGCGGGGGGACTTTGGAACTCAGAGATGTCTTCTTGTCATGTCGGGCGGCGTAGTGGCGATTAATATGTGCAGTTAATGTTGGGGGACCCTTTCCGAGGATCATCTTGAGATCAGCGGTTGGGCATCGCCTCAGGCTCGTGGCATTGCGCGTGGGTGAGATGAGTTATCATGGTAGATGAAGAGATGGATGTGATCATCGACAAGAATGGTTAGGGGATACATGCCATATGGCCATGTGTCTTCTATCGTGGACTTGGTTGGAACGGTGGCATGCCTTCCCTTCCTTCTCCTCACCGGCTTCTCCCACGTCCTGTCCTTCCTTTCGTCATCGTCTCTTCATTTGTGACTGAACGACGTGGGCAAGCCAAGGATCCATCACACCTTGTCTCCGAGTCAGATGTCAACAAATGATTCGTGATTCCGCTGCGTTTCCGAGGGGCTGTATGCACTGGCCTTAAGTTACCATCCTTTGGTCAGTGCATCGCGGGTATTATCACATAGGCTGCGCACGAGAGTCATATTGGCCATAGGCAAGCGGACCTCATGTCACGAATTAATTGAGTCTGGTTGTCAGTTGCACCGCCATTTCATTGCATCCGTTTCATGTCCCCATTATCCCCCAGCCCTCTTCCTCAATGTCCATATCCACCCCAGAGCAACGTTTTTTCACGACACACATTAGTTAACAGAGTGTGTGAAAATATCTTGGGATTTTTTCTGAGCCGCTCGCGCGAGTCGCCATGCTCGGTTGCACGTAAGCGCCCGGTATGTGGAATTACATAGTTGCACCGGCGGTGATGGACGTACTGAGCCGTGATTATCGTCGGTCAGTGTCAGGAGCATTTCATTGATGCGGCCCACTTCAGAAACCGACTATGGCACTCACTCTAACTGGGGACGAACTTTGAATAGAATGGGCAATACGTCTAAGCAATCGGATACGGTAGTTGCTGCACGAATCGCCGTTCCAGGGATATTTGGATTCGCACCGAAATGGTGCCTCGATATCCCCGCCTGTGGCTCACGAAAACATGGGGGGGCGGTGTCTTCCACCACACCACCGAATTGTGCGTTCCACATAGAATGACTACCACAAACCTAGGTTGGGAAATGACGCGCCAACATCTTGGCCAACTGAATGAGGGTACTACTCTCAATTTCAAAGCCGCCTCGATTCGATTTCCAGGCGGATATGGACATGCTTCAGGTTAGTCTCGAAGACTAGAAGGTTGCGGTGTCTAGGTACTTTGGATCGTTCAGGGCCATTAAGTTGTCCGGTCTCCCCAGGGGGCAGCGATCGCAAGCCCCAGAATAGAGGGTGTACGCGACCCACTACTGCAAACAATCCGCAAGAAGAACCTAGAACACACCAATTGGAAAAATCACAGAAGATCGCAAGGCTCTTCACAAAATCACGGCCAAATGGAGTATCGGGACATCAAGCACAAGAGTCAGTTCAACACCAATAGCTTCCTTTCCCAGCGATGCCAGTAGGAGAGACGCCTCGTCGGAACAGTACTCGTGTTGCCTGACGCGTGTGATGGGAACAGAAAGCGCTATCTTGGGGATAGGTAGCTGTACATGTATAAGACTCCAGGGATGTGGAAATGTTGAATGACACCAGACTGGGCTGTGTAGTCTTAGTGGGACGACTGATGGTAGAGACACAAGCACAACACCACCGCTTTGAGAACAAGGTGTTAGTTTCCGTAGCTAAAGCTTGATACGGCGCGATCTAGCCATGTGGAGACAAAGAGACCTAAACGCCACTCCCCAAGAGGGTCGACTGGAATGGCACATCAAAGGATATGTGAGCTGAAGTAAGGTCATATGCTGAACCAATCGTCTTGGTACATGTGTTGGGTTGTCCGGGAATTCGTTGTCTTGTCCATTGTTCTTCCATCCAACCAAGCAACAAGAAACGTCGAAAATGTCAATCAGCAAAGCATATGGAAACCTACAGCCGTGCTTGGCCATACTTGTACAATGTATGGGCCAGAAACGAGGAGGTTGTAAGTAGAATACGAAGGTCGGGGAGTTCGGCACAGTTTAGATACCGGATGGAGATGGCCCGGCGGCCGCAGTGCTAGACCGATTACGACATGTCGAGCATACGGGCGTACGGCACAGTACATGTACCGTACGCCCGCGGGACAGTTTACAGGAAGCATGTGTGTGAACTACGGAACTACTACGAAGAGAATGCAAGTCGTCAGGCGAGTTACCTCAGTTAATTGGATATACAGTATTGGCATGGTAGATAACTCACAAAAGGCGGTGGGCGGGGCATTCTAAAACTGATTACAGCAATACGGAGGGTAGGGGTATTGTAAAGCTGGGTGACAGTCCAAACGCCCGGACCGCGTTTTGAGAAGTAGATACCATATTGCGAAAAAGGGGTCACCATCTTGTTGTTGTTTAGAGTACAAGGAGGCCCTTAACGGGTGCCCGGCTTCAGTTATATAGCGGGCCCCTCGACTTCAATGTATGCTCTGTGCCTCGCTTTCCCCCGCTTATTCCTACCCTAAGCTCCTTTTGTTCAAGCTCCCTGTCATGTTTCGTTCAACGCCTAGTCCATCGGCAAGTAATGCGCCCCTTTCATATATTACCACTGACATTCTGTGAACAGTCGTCTTCGCATTCCTCTACCGACGACCTTCCAAAGCACGTGTGTAGGGCTCCTATCTTCACTCGGTATTGCGTTGACCACCTCCTTCAGTTCAGCAACCTCTGTACTGCCAGTAGCACCCACAAAGTCCACTATCAGCCTCAGCAGCAGTGGGACTTTTTTGCGGATGTAGATGAACATCCTGTAGATCTTTCACTTGTTCTGCCACACTATCGTGCGCGCAACCAGCCTCCGGGGTATCGGATGAGCATGTTCGTTCATGGTAGAGGCGAGATCAAATCCACGGTTGTGAGTGACATCTGTGAGCCCGATATAAGCATCAGGACTAAGTCTTTCATGCAGTGCCGCCAGTCGTCTCGCACCCCTTTTCACTTGTCTGTGCACTCGTCGGGCAACGCCCCTGTAACGCTCTGTCTTCCATCAGATTTCTGTGGGAAGATCCGCCTCTCGTCCTCACAGTCCAAGATCTCCTTATCACCGGGCTTCACGAATAATGTCATTTCACGCGTTCGCTTTGCGCGCATCCCTAGCCCCGAGGAGAAGAGAATGAACCCATGTGATGAAGACGATTCCGATGAAGTCGAGATCCATACCGCTGGTCATATCACGCTTCGTACTTGGGACGTTGTGGAGGGTGTACCAGAACGCGTTGCGCGTGAAACATGGCGCAAGATTTGCCGTCGTGGCATCAGCGGCAAAAACTTACGAGCGGAACAGCGTGCTCGGCAAACCATGGACTGGGATTTTCTCCTTGACGATTGATCATATAATCCAGTTAATCCATCACTGCCTAATGCCTCCTCACGGCCCTGCATGAGATGGACCTTTTTGTCGCTCTTCTCTTCGCTCCAGCAATAGTGCTCATCCAGTTTTCACATGTAGCACTTACACTTCCCACACACACTGTACCATCACTTCATTCATATCCGCTATCCGCCGACTTTGTATCTCCTAACCCCTTTTACCTTACCTTCGATTCCCTTCGACACCTTTCGACATCATGACGCCATGTTGCTACATATGTACACCGTCGTCTCTGGCCAGACTGTCGCATCCAAATACGATAAGATACCGATACCCATTAATTTAGAGCTACACGGTTTGAGTTGTATCTAATATCACATATTTGTTTATGCACTGTCGTCATACTTCACACAAGCTGAAATGATACGTAAAATGTAAAGCGGCAATAAACCTGCTACAGTCCACGACGTTCCGTGCTCTGCAGACAAGTCTCCAGCACTTCCACAAGAGACGGGTTCTCGAGTGCTGCAGCGACGCGCTCTTTGTCATTTAACTGCTTATTGACTATACAGTGTTATTGGCACAATCACCTAATAGCGAAACCACACTAACCTGCGTGCTCACTCTGGTGAGAACCGGGTTTGACGCGGATATCGACCTTGAAGCGGGTAGGCAATGCGCGCAGCAGGCGGACACGGATACTCAACCCGATAAGGGTAGACATGCCACAATGGGGTACAGTCGGGGTGAACTCGATAATTACGCGACTGGGAGCTACCGTGATTTGCGGTGCGGAAACCACGGCGAGTTGTTCTAAAGTCATCGAGCGATGCTCCGGGTCGCTGATGGAACGAATAAGGTCTTAAGAGAAGAAGACAAGCTCGCTCAGCTTTTTTTGGCTGAGAGAAAAGAGAGAAGGAAGGAACAGACCAAATATCTCGTCTGCGTCGATCGGCTCGGGCTCATCATCATCACCGGCCGAGTTGTCGTAGATGTCAGAGTCTTCATCGTCTGTGTCTGAGAGCCACAAAGAATGACGCGCTTGAATAGCTCTCCTCCTGGTCCTTGGCGCGGCGGTGGCGATGATCGTCGGGTTTGGATTGAAAACTTCGGACGTCATTTCATCGGCGGCTCTGGGGCAAGGGCAAAAAAGTGCTCAACCGACTCGGATGCCGGGGGCCGTTTCTCGAGCGGGCCGGTGAGCTCCGATGCGGCCCGGAGCTCAAGGGGTAAAGGAGGGGCTTCGACTTCCGGGCCGGACAGTCGAATAGCCTCGGCCTCGGCTCCTCTCTTTACCCCTTTGAGTGCTCCCAACTCGCAGCACAGCACACGAAGACAACGCATTGTCTCGCTTTTCCAACATACTCGGATTCATTACTTGCCATCTCATACGCCCCAAGAGCGCCGAGATGCCACCGAAGGTGCCCCTTCACTTTTTCTTGTACGCCAATGTCCTCGTCTTTGACGCGACTTTGGACGCGGACGCGCTCGCACTTTGATGCCTAAAGAGGAAACGGGGCCAGGTCGACGCCGAGGAACCTACGTCAAGGATGACGCGCAGCTCTGCGCGTGTTGGGGCAGAGAGGGATGGACAGGGAAGTGAGTACATTACTGGACGTAACCCTTGCAGAGATAGGGTGACTGACTCGAGCAGCGAATGCCTCGTGGAATAACTCGACAAGGTGGGATGCTACTTACGCCCACACTAGGATGGTTTTTTTTTTCAGAGTAGGCTTACCTGGTGGTGCTTCAGCAGATCAAATGCACATGGAAACGACGACGACGTGCATATATGCTACTTCTTGCTGTCTGACGAGCCGTCCCCTAATACACTTTCAGGAAATCCAGGTACCTCCTAACAAAGCATCAAAATCGAGTGATGCTTCCAAGGCCAGAGCAACCAAGGCCAAGGGTGCAAAGTGGGTTCTATTTTATAAACCGCCATCACAGATCACAAGCTGCTGCTGTAAGCTTCCTCTCCTGATCCGCATTTTCCCTACTGACATGCGGATGGGTACAGGATTCTGAATATGTCACGACAGAAAAACTCGAGGACGACGGTCTCAAGGGGATGAGTACGCCTATTTATCCGTCTTTTCGTCGGTTTACTGATCTGGAGCTTTGATTTTATGGTAGGGTTGATGGTGTAAGCGTTGCTTTCCCTGTGTTTTGACGGTGCTGACGGGCCCGGACTTCCGAGGCCAGGAACCCGCCCGTCAGAAAAGGTATATCTCTTCGCGCGTGTCCTCGCATGCTGCCTTCTCTTCCTTCTATTAGCTGCCGCCCACATACCTCTCTTGTCTTCTTCCCATCATTCTGTCCTGGCACCTCACCTTGGTTATACCCGTCGTTTGGTGACGTTTTCTCCCGGACGACAAGTCGTCAAATGCATATCCGCTCTCTACTATGCTGTGCAGACGGAGATAATTTTGCTGATGTCGTTGCCCCGAGCAGTGATGCGAAGAAAGGCGTGTCCAACGCCGTGGGTCGTTGACCTCCAAGTTGGTATGGTCACGTTGCTAATAATAGTTCTCGCTAGAAACTCGACGTGTACTCCGAACAGCGAGCAGACGCTTTGTTCTCTCAATTCGCCGACGAAGATACCCCGGACATTATTGGCGCCGAGGGATTTGAGCGGTTGTGTAAAGAAGCGCAAGTCCCGCTCGATGGCGCCTTGCCATTACTACTGTCATGGCAGTTCGGCTCGCATGAGATTGCTAAAATCTCAAAGCAAGAATGGAGGGAGGGTACCGCCGCCCTACGGTGCGCGGCTTTATCCATCAAGACGACCCATCTCATAGGCTTCGATTCAGGGTTTCATCGCTGGCAGCTTTTGCAGTAGTTCTGAACGACCTGAATGACCTCATCGTGTTGGGAAAACCCGTTGCCGCCGTGTCGCGCGTGAAGTCGCAAAAGGGCGCTACATACGACATAATGCGTTACGATAGTTACGCCGCGGATACACACAAGGCCTTTTCATCCTTCTACAGTTTTTGCTTTGCCCTTGCCAAGCCGGAGTACGTGAGATACTTTCTTCTTTTGAACGCAGAGCTCATGTGATCATTCAAGGAGCTCAAGGAACATTGACATGGAAACTGCGTGCGCACTCTGGTCAGTTGTGCTGGCTCCCCAGTTCCCGCTTATAACAGATGTCACTGAGTTCATCAACGTACGTGACGAGGTGTGCATATTGACAAACCTGTGTTGACATGCTTTACAGACTACGGGAAGCTACAAAGGGGTTAACAAGGATTTGTGGAGCATGGTACGTGACTGCTGTCATGTGGCGTAGCTCCTAATGATATATCCGCAACACTACATACAGATGCTCGAGTTCTGCAGGGACACACTGCAAGATCTGTCAAACTTTGAAGCTGATGGGGTTAGTCGTGTTCATCACATCAGCCCGCCGTCGCTTATGTTCTCACACACCCCAGGCGTGGCCAACCGTCATTGATGACTTTGTGCGATGGAAAACCGCACAGGCCGCCGCCCAGCCGGCAGATTCTTCTGTCGGAGATGCTTAGAGGTTGCCCTTTCCTTGACACTTACACACATAATTGATAACGTTCGCTTTGTTTATACGCATGTCATGTCATCCATCTTTCGGTCATGCCCGATTCACGACAATTATCTGGTTTCATATCTACCCCGCACTTATTGGCTTATCTGCACCTACGTGTAAGGCATAGCACACGAGTATAGCGCTCTTCAGAGACGTAGGGTACACGAGTTTGCCATGTGTGTTCATGACACCAACCTTTGATAGGCGAGGCAAGAGAACCTGATGCGTGCGGTCATCTGGAGGCATTATACAACCTCCTACATGGACCATCGAATCCTTGGCGCTGTCTGACGCACGTACCGTTTTTTAAGTTCTTCAGAAACATCTACTACAGGCAGGCTTAGAAGGGAACGAATGCCTTCGCAATCAGATCACCACCGGGATCAGTCCTATCGCATCGCGGCCTGTTCGTGCTGCGGCCGGAAACGAGGCTACTGTACTACTGTATGGGTCAGCGCGGAGAATGAATAAACGATGCTAATTTTTTCCATCTAACCCTGCAGGGGATGCCGCGTGCCCGACTAGTACTACGATCGCTTATCGCTTACTACAGTCACAAGGCTGTGCAAGAAAGTTTGGGCCCTGACTACAACTGTTTGTACTGGATCTTCAACAGGTCATGTCAAAAACATGACACGTATTGAGACGGACGCTCATGATCGCCTGCACTATAATTTGGCACCACGAAATGCGCTTCAAGTTGCTCAGTATGCATCCAGTGTGACCATCGTGCCGCTGATGGCTGGCTGGCGGTTGGGTGGCAGATGGCGATGAATGAGCCACTTACTAGGCAACTGGTCAACGACACACCACGCAACACACCACGCATTTGGTCGATGCTTATTTACTCCTCCATAATTATTGCACCCTTCCACTCTAAATGAGCTGAACATATCGCTATGAGACCTACGTTCCACAAGAACAATAGAGATGTTAGAGCTTTAACATCATTGCCAGAAGCATCCCTACGGCGCCGCCTAAGATGAGTATCGGCCGAAGAAGGTGGCCGAAATCGCGGATCGTAGCCAGCCAAAACAGCACGGTAGCTCTGAAACTAAAAAGCCAGCTTGTGGATCAGAACTGGTACAGTGGTAGTAGAGCAGAAAGGTGGGGAGAAAAGGTGGAGGAAAGGATCTCATACGGTACCTTACGATGCGCCTAACGCGGTTGTTGAGCATCTCGTACACGCCCTCGCGTAAAACTTCTTTCTTGAGGAGGAGCACAGGCCCGTCATCCGGTAGCACCCACGGACAACCGCTCGTGGCTCTATCAGGATCCGTCGCGGCGCGAAAGATGGCACCGGCGACGCGATCAACGGGCGTCATTGGCATGCCTACGGTGAGAGACCTCGACTTCCAGTCCATAATGTTAGTTTCTGCACAAGGACGATTATTGATTTATTTTATTATAAAAAAAAAAAATTATTATGAGAGGAGGGCTTGCCTGTGAACCACGGATGGATGCATGCTGTGCGGATATTGTTGCTCTCTGCGAAGGGATCTAGGGAGCGCATGAGACCTAGCACGCCATGCTTCGCTGCGCTGTACTGCTGCGCGGTGAATAGGCCTACCCAAGAGGCTGTAGAACGAGTGGCACCGTAAATCCTTCCGTGTGTTTTTAAGGAGTAATAAGGAGCCCTTCCTTACCCATGGATCCGATCATGACGAGCGATTTCCATGCATCCGCGGGGCGATTACGCTTCATGTAATACATTCCAAGGTGGGCGGCTGCCAAATTCGAATCAGTCGAGTCAAAGTCAAGGACAAAAGCTCTGGGATATGCCTCCTCACTATAGAACACGCCGATCATGTTCACCTTGAGCGTATATAGCTCTGGCATCGCGGGCTTGCCATCGACGAACTTGACATTGCCCAGACAGACTTCTTCGCTTTCGTTGATGCCTGCATTCGGGATCTACAGTATGAAGGAAGGGAAGGAAAGGGTATCTCAGGAAAGGGTAGTACTATCCATTTACCACAATATCGACAGCACCGAACCGTGTCGTCGCAAGTTCGAACAACGCAACTTGTTCGTCCCATTGCGTGACATCACACTTGATAGAAACCGCTTCCCTGCAGGGTGGGGTGATCACGTCACGGCGGTAGTCTATAGAGAGAAGAAACAACACACATACCCGCTGTCTTTTTGGATCTTGCCGACAAGAGTCTTTGCACCAGCCGCATTCACGTCTCCTATCACAACTTTGGACCTAATCCCAAAGCAAAGCAAAGTGCGTCAATACTGACGACGATCTTTTGCGCCCCCTTCAGGACAGGGATAAATATGTATCTTACCCATGTCTCGCAAAGGTTAGCGCGGCCTCTCTCCCAATGCCACTCGCCGCGCCTAGGTCGAAGTGAATAGAACGTGTTATCCGCCGGTGAGTCGCCTAGATTGGATTGAGAGACGCACCTGTGATGACGACAACTTTGCCTTTGGCACGCTTAGCATAGATGAAGAGCTGGTCATCCGTAATCGGGGTAGCCATGTTGAAGATAGGTTAACAATTAAAGACATTTATACAATGTCTTCACTATGCATCATTGTGGAGATGGGCACCAGTTGCTGAGCTCCCCTATTCAAATTGAAACCCGCATTCTAGAACGGTTCATCTTTTTCCCTCAGAGGAGATAGCCCCACACTCGGTCCGGTCCCATAAATCGGTTCATCCGTCCGAGTAGATCGGACAC
>QFEZ01000557.1:0-52754 GCA_003316425.1 Russula lepida | reverse complement strand
TCCTGATGATGGAACTCTCCGTCCGAGTAGATCGGACACATATATCGGTACCGGTCAGTTTCAGTGCCGGGGCTGCGCACGGAGAAAGGGAATGCATGTTCCAAGGAAAGTGTGATAGGCTACAATTGGCCCGAGTCTAGGCCTCCACATAGAGAACCAAAAAGACTTTAAAAACTTCGGCCTAATACGGCCCACTGACTGGCAATCCGGCAGCCTGGATCCGTCCCATGATCTCACGCACCTCTGTCTCCGCAAAAACTGCAGCCTCCTTGGCAACGATGAGCTTTTTTTCGAGTTCATCAGCTGTCATGGGGCGCAGCTCGCCTCCTTCTGTCTGTACTATACCCAGCGCGTCGAACTTTTCCAAGGTTCCACCTGAACGCGGTGCAAAGCCGTGTAGATCCCAACCCGAGTCATTGAAAGCGAGCACAGCGCGAACAGCGGCAGTGTTAATATCGCGGTGGAGCTCCTCGAGCTTGGAAAGCTGCACCTCCATCCAGCGTGCACGGCGTTCGAGTGCCAGTGTGAGTGCGGCGACTTCATCCTTGCTTGGACCGGAATGCGATTTATCTTCGCTACCGTCATCGAAAAGGTCGTCGCCCTTCAACATGTCGCGCAAAACACCGTCGAAAGACGAGCTGTCGTCCCACGTTGTACGTGGCAATAGGCGAAGCAAGTCTGATATAGTCTGCGTGAGTGTCTCAAGGAGTTGTTGGAACGATGAGACCGCATTATCGACCGAGCCAGAGGGCATGTTATTCGCGAACGAGCCGCCGCCAACGGAAAGCGCTGACAGTGCATGCGCCAGCGGACCGTACTCAAGCGTCACCTTGGATGTTGGATTAAGCTTCTGTGTGTCGAAGAAGGGATGGTGGGCGATGTCCATCGTCGGACACTGGCGCTCGATCTCTGCCAATAGCTCCCCGATAGATGTGGGGTCATTTGTTGTCCTTTCTATGGATTGTCCACGAGAACTCGCAGAACTGGTATCCCGTACGCTGCCACTAGACTTCTCAAGAGGCAGCTGCGGCGCTTCTGAAGTGGTGGCAGACGTCAAGACTGATGGAGCCTCAGCCGTTAGCTCATCCTCCTTTGTGATCCTGATGGGTTTTGCAACCGGACGGTTCTTCTTGGGCAATTTTGACAGGAGGGGACCTTGGCTAGGTGGGGAGGGTGAAGGAATGGATGAAGGTAGAGGCGTAGGAACCGATGCTGTCTTGGAAGCCGGCGCAGATTTAGCATTCGACTTTCGTTTCGCCATGGATGGGGCCACTTCTACTTTCTGAACCTTGGTGGATGCTGTCGCCTTCTTCTGAGCCTCTGCCTTGGCTGTCGCCTCCAATTCCTTTCCCTTCTCGCGTTCCCGCTGCTCTCTCACAGCCAGTTCCTTTTCCAACTTCTCCTGCTCTCGCTCTCGCTCTAGCCTCTCCTTCTCCTTCCGTTCTCTCTCCAACCTCTCTTTCTCGGCTTTCCTTTCTACCCTCTCACGCTCCTTCTCTGCACGCCGCTTGGCACGCTCTGCCGCACGCTCGGCAGCGGCAGCTTCCTTTTCCGCACGTCGTGCCGCCTTTTCATCCAGCTCGGTGCTGCCGGTGTCTACGGCGGTCTCAGCGGGAAGGTCGGACAAAGCGCTGGGAGGCTGTGGGAGCTGCGCCGTCAGCGCGGGAAAATCGGAGGACGAGAGCAGCGGCGAGGGTGAACGCGTGGGTGGCACTGTACATAGAAATACGGACAGTCCGGGATGAGAAGGAACAAGGGGGTGTGGGTCAGCGTCCGGCCACTAAGCAAGCATACCAGAACGAGCGAAGAAGGGTCAAAAAATAGATGTGCGGAGTGGAAGGGATAGGGGGTAGCCAGAAGATGAAGGAAATAGGCATTTCACAGCCGACACACGCGTCAAGCGTATCCTGCCGTAGGAAGGCACGACGCTCGGTATGCGGTACGCAGGCCGCCCTCCCAGAACAGAAGAAAATAACGCTTACCGTCATTGACCACATTGTTTTGTAGGCCCGCTGGATACACAAGACCAGGTGGTGGGCCAAATGCCTGCTGTGTGTGTCCAAACGCATCTTGGGGAGATACGAGCGGCATACCAAAGCTCGCTGACATGATTGCTGGGTCACTAAACCGAGACTGCTGCTGCTGCTGAGCGAAACGGTACTGCTGCTGCTGCTGATCGTGCTGCTGTTCTTGGTCTGCGACAGAAATGAAGCCAAGTCATGTTGCGTATGGTAACAGAGTACATGTGGCGGAGCAAAGCAAAGTCCAATAGTCAACGGCTGCTATAGTATTATGTGAGAAGTGGCCTCCTACCAACAAGCGCAGCATTCCTCGCAGCATTCGCACGCTGCTGCTCCCTGCTGTTCTGAATGAACTCACGAAGGGCGGCCTCGCTAACACCTGTACCCTGATCGAACGGTTGAAACCTGCTTGACGACGGCAGGTGTTGGTACATAGAGCCCTGTATCTGTGCCTGGGCTTGAGGCACCAAAGGAGAGCTCGCTGCTGATACATTATGCGAGTGGATGGTGGGTGCATGATGTTGGTAAGACGACCACTGTGAAGGAGAGCCAAGCTCCCCAGAGCCTGCACCGAGAAGGTGCTGCTGTCCGAGGCCAACACTTTCACTCGGGCTTAACGGGGTCGATGAAATCAGAGGGCTAGAGGTTGAGCTAAGGTTGCCATTTTGCCGCGCATTCCTTGCAAAGCCAAACCTCGACATCTTCCGCGAGTCGTCACCAAGTGCTGGCCGCCTCAAAGCTGCTGCGGAATCTGACTCATTGCCCTCTGCGAACGGGTTAAATGAGCCAGTATAAGAGAGTGCAGGAGACGCCTGGCTAGGCACTGGTGAATTATGTGGATCATATATTGGGCGTTGAGGATGTGGGAAATTAAGTCCTGGAGGGTGGGATGATGTTCGTAGGGCGGGAAATGCGTCCATAAACGAGCCGTGGAATGGCGAAGTAGCCTCAGGGAACTGGGGTGCATCGTCTTCCACTTCCGTTTCGGCAAGCTTGGGGTCAAGATTAAAGCTGAAGCCACCAAACTTGCCATCCACCTCAGTTAGGTTCTGCAATGTACGATCAAAGTCAGGAAAGGGGCTGGCGCCAATGGAAGGAAGGGTTGATTCGCGGCGCGCTTTGACGTCATTAAGAAGAGCCTGGACTTGACTTGACATCTGATAGGAAGTGGCACCTGTAGGACCACGACCACCAAGAGGAGGGAGGCCAGGAGGGGCGGCAAGTCCTGGAGGAACAGCAGGCAGCCCTGGAGGGATCACTGGTGTAGGAGCAGGTGAAGGAGATGGGGCGCCTTGCGATCCTGAGCCCATGTCAGATTCGACGGTCACCGAAGACGTCGGAGATCTTGGCGGGACAAGGATAGACGGTGACGCTTGTTTCTGCCTTGTGGGCTTGCTATTTGCAGGGGTTGATGGACGAGAGGAGGATGCAACCGAAGATGCCTTTGCAGATGCACCCTTAGTGTCTCTAGTCTTCCAGGATGCCTCCGGAATCTCAGGGGTTGATGGAGTAACAGCACGGGTACGGGTGCTTTTGTCCCCTCGTCGTGTAGACCGAGTCGCCGTGGCTCCGATCGCTCCTGGTGTAGTACTTGGGTTATTATTCGAAGGAGGGCGATCGTGGGATGGCTTAGCCCACGAGGCGGAGCGAGGCAACCGAGCTACGGGGGTTGTGAATGTGAATAAAACATTGCTCTCATTATGCAAAAGCAATGGGCACACCTGATGAGTCGTCCACCTTCTTGCCCAGGACGATATGCTTTCTCGGTACCTCCGTATCCTTGATGGTATGTTGCCTGTCATACAGGTGTCAGCTAGTAGCCAAGAAAAGGTACTGCCAAGAAGTGTACAAAGTGGTGAGGTCCTCCTTCGTGAAGCAATCCTTCTCGTCTCCCCATTCGTGTAGGTTCATGCAGTTGTGATCCGGACAATTGACACCACGCAAAAAGGACATGCAGTACTTGGTCGTACCGTGGCTTGCACGCATGATCTCACTCCCACCACCAGGAGAGGCAGAACCATCGACAACGGCAATACAGCGTGCGGCGTCTTCTCGACGATGGTACGTGATGTACAGCCCAACAACTGGCGCCTGTGAGCCTGGTGGACTGCGCTTGACCAAAATAATCTTGGAAATGCGGCCATACTGGCCGAAATAATCGTTCGAGCGTAGGGTAGATATCAGCTAGAGAACAAAGGTGAGATTGAGATCAAAATTAATAATAAAAGGCATACCTCTTCTTTGGCAAATCGCGGGCCGATACCCACGACGTATACCACGTTGCGCTGTACAACCCTAACATTGGCCAGGTGACGACGGCCAAGTGCGTCAAGGTCCTTCCGTTCGCGTTCACGCTGCTTCTTCTGGTGGGCCAAACGTCGTTGGCTAGAGATAAGAGGTTGATAACTGAGATCGGAGGTATCAATGAAAAGGACAAATGCACGCACTCTTGCTTATTGATAGGCTTGAATTGGCCAACTTCGTCGGAGTAATCCCTCCTGCACGCGGGGCACTTATTGTTGAGGTTCCTCCTGATGTGATTCCAGCAGAATCTACATATCTATGGGGTGACATGGCATTCGTATCGTTATAAATAAACGAAAGGAGGAAAAGGAGCTGAGGAACTGGGTATCTGGTGCTCACCTGATACTCGCATTGGCACGGCTTGAAGTTGAGATCCGAGATATCCATCTCCTCGAGGCAGAGAGGACACTCCTTCGCATCCTAACAGAACAAAGGATAAAGACATGGTATTAATTAAGGATGAGTGGTTATGGACGTGTCTTTAGACCGAACCTCTTCATCGCTCCAGTACGCGTCTTGTACGCCTGTAAGGACGGAAGACTTTGCTTGAAGTGATGCTCCCGTATGAGCTGCGGATGCAGGAAGAGATGAGTGAAGCTTGACAGAGGACATGGTAAACGCGGCGGAGGTGACGGCAGAGAATGTAAAAGTAAAAGAGACGGAAAGGCGAGAGGGAACGACAACGAGGAGCTGTGCCCTTTTCCCACGCTCTAATCTCGTGGCGTGGCTGCCCACCAGTCCCCCGGTCACCCCAGACACAACACAGCCATGGCTGATCCTGAACTCGCTGCCCTTCGTGCCGCACGTCTGGCCCAGTTGCAACAATCCGACACAGATGGAAGTGGCCAGAGTGGAGCCAGTAGCGAAGAGGCAGAGAAGAGGCGAGCGGAGGAGCAGATGAGACGGGACCTCCTCGCCACAGCTCTTGAACCTGCTGCTCGCGAACGTCGTATGTCCGATTGTCTTTTTGGATCTTCTGCGGGGATTGATCAATGCATTAAAGTGTCCCGTATTGCGCTCGTATCTCCCACGAGGTCGAATCAGATTGAGTCTATCCTCCTGCGGATGTTACAATCTGGGCAACTCCGGGGACGTGTCAACGAGCAACAACTCATCGATCTGCTCGAGCAGGTACGGGTGTACCCCCTTGGCAGTCATATTAGTGCGTTTGAAAATCATAAATATAGGCAGACGAAGCACAGAAAAAAGCTTCTGGTCAGGGTACAATCGTGGTATGTCCTAATTACTGGTAACTCTCGTTCTGACCACTAGACCCTCTGTGCTCAGTTCCAACGGAGAGTGGACTTGGATGATGACGATTTTGATATCTGAAGGATATCGACATGATGTATCATATGCCCCACTCCATTACTCTAAACTACTCCCCGTTGCATTACTATCAATGAGAAGCTACTTTTGTTTGTGTTTCCTCGTCCATCGCTTCTTCGCCACAGCCTTCACGTCTTTCTCGAACCGACCCTTCTTTTTCTGTCGTTGCCCATCGAAGAGATCGCCAGTGTCTTCCCGCAACCTAACCCTGGACCGCGCAAGAGCACTTTCTTTGCGTCCCCTCATCCTCAGTTCCTCGTAGCCGTCGCCGGTAAGCGTTCTGCCTCTGCCTCTCTCCCTTAGAATGTCAGCAAATTCATCCTCCAATCCTCCTCCTCTCCTCTTGCCTGTAATGCCTCCTGCGCCTCCCAGCGCAATATCCTCTTCATCCTTCCTCCGTCGCCGCTCGTCCTTCTTCTTGAGCACCAGCCGCGCCATGTTTTCCTCCTCGAACTCTTCCATGCGCTGTAATTCTCGCGCACGGGCGCTCTGCATGGAGGGCACGATGCCCAACCCCGTAGCAGACTCTACGAATGGCCGCGAAGGATCAAGGTGGGTGAGGGAGGCGAGAGCATGCGGTGCTGGTGGCGGACGGCGTGCACGAGCCTCCTTTGAGGTGGGCTCAATGTATGGCATCGGTGCCAACTTCGGAGGGCGGTAAATACCGTCCCGGGATGCTGCGTCTGCGCCTTGGTCATGATCCTCGTCAGAGACCCCACCCATAAGAGCTTCTGGATTTGGGCGAAACGCAAGCGGGTCTACAGACTTGAGGATCAGCGCCAACAAACTAGGAAACGGTGTGCGATGACACGCGTGAATAATGGCTGACCGTTGATAACTTTTTCATCGGAGGGCCCCTCCGCGGCGAGCTGGACGAGCTTTTCAATTTGATAACGCATCTTGCCCTCCAGTAATTTTATCTTTTCAAGCACGACACGGCCCTCGACCATGGAGTCAACCAGGTCACCTGCATCTGCGCCTCTCCTACCGCGTTCACGAGAATTGAAGGGTTCGGAGGGCGGTGAGCGGACTGTGAGCGAGTGTCCGAGCACACGGTGTGAATGAAGGAGCACAAGGGATTGCATGTACGAAAGTAGTAGATGGTGCTTCAATGAAAGGAGAGAGACGCCATCCTCGAAGTCAAGATCGGCTGTCTTTTCTTGCCTGCGCCAATAGATTGTGAGTGTTAGAAGTATATCACACAGCGAGTGCATATAGTCCATACTTTTCTCGCAAGGTTTGGATTAGCTCGCGCGTAGAGGTAATGCTTTTCGTCATTTCTTCTGCCACATCACAAAACCGCTGTTGGCCTGCATCGAGGACCTCAGGCTCCTCTGACATCGTGTTAACTAAGCTCTGCTCTGCAAGAGAAATATGTCAGTGTGCAATTTTATGACGGCCGGTGTGAATAGAAAATGAAGTGGTCAGTTAACGGTTTTCTAGGCCGCCGCCTCGTGAGGCGTAGTGCATGACAGCAGAACTTTTCTCAGAGCCCAGTGCGTTTCATCACTCTCGACAGGAAAAAAGCAAGATACGCACCAATATTTTTCTTGTCCAACACTGGCTGGCCGAATTGTGGCCCACGAACTTTTCGTTGTGACCGATGAATTAAATTTTCAATTTGCTTGAGGTTACTGTAGCCCGAGAGTACTGTATTGTATCGGCCACCGTAGGCTGTGCAAGCCTGCGCTGAGTGCCAGTCGCTTCACAATTCGTTGCCGTCAGTAAGAAAACGCATCCGGCAATGACTCGGCCGCTTTGCCTTCGGGCGGGGTTCTCGGCCTCGAGGCGGTGATGTTCTCCCATTGTTGTTCTCGCCATGATGATGCCGCACCCAAATAACGAGTTACCTTCTCCTTTGTCCCCCCTTTTGTCCCCAAGGCGCTCTTCGTCCAATCTTTCGATATCATTTGACTTCTCTTAAAAGTAGATACCCCAGAAAAGAGAAGTCACTCATTGTCATGACAGGCAGGAAGGACAAAGCAGACGAGAAACGTGCGCAAAACTTTATAGCTTCTTTCAATGCACTCTCGCTCGCGGGCGAGGGGAGGTCGCATACCACCCGCACCCCCGACGGCATCGCGTCCTTGCCCCACTTCCCGGTGCCTTCCACTCAATGGCCGCCTCACCACACCGATGCAGCTGGGATACCCCCGCCCCCGATCCTGTACTCGAAGGACGGAACCCCTCTGCAAACATCGGTGACGATGCAGCATGCAATTGCCACGTCTTTGCGGGACAGCGCACCCGTAGCCACCCCCCCGCGCGTCCGTCCCTCGTACACACCTGGAGGCCTATACGCCGAGACCCCGATTCCGCGCCCGGTCTCTGATCCTTTGAATTTACCGCCGTCGCTGCTGCCGCCACCATACTCCCGCGGCGACCACAATTTGACACCTCAGCCTCCAAGGCTGCAAGCCCCTAAGATCCACCGTCGCGCACAGTCGGAACCTCTCTCACCAGTCTCTGATAGTACTACTGCTGCTGGGGGATCGAGACAATGTAGCGGTGTTACGGCGGCGGGGAAGCGGTGTCGCAATCAGGTGAAAGTGTCTGATGCGCAAGCGCTCGCGGACGGCGACGTGTTCTGCCGTGTGCACGGGAATAAAGTTGGGGAGGTGAGCGGTTTTTACGATCGCAAGACGGGCCAGACATTTGTCAAGTTCGAGGGTGAGTGCACCATTCAAAATATATGTATACTCTCGCTTCTCCCGTATGGGTCTGTACGCGATATGTGGTTTCTCATGTACGAGGATTGCACAGACTGGATCCCCGAGTATTTACAGCCGGCGACGAAAAACTCGCTTCGAGTGGAGATGCAGAAGGCCCGCGCAACAAGTGATGTTGAGGGTTACATTTATACCTTTGAGATCCTCGGTGTGGACCCTTTCCTTACCGCAGAACTGCCTCATCCTGTTTGCTCATCGAACCTGTAATTCCTCACGCGCAGATGCCACTGATAAGACGACCATACACTTGAAGGTTGGGCGCGCAACAAACCTGAACCGGCGTATGGACCAGTGGGGCAAGCAATGTGGCTCGAAGGAACAGATCCTCCGCGGGTTCTGGCCAGGCGGTATGGACAAGAGCGGTGTGCCGATGAAAGGGCTTGTGCAGGCTGGACCGAAAGGCCCCTGGTGCCACCGCGTTGAGCGACTGGTCCATATTGAGTTGGCGGACCTAGTCGAACACACACCGTATCTCGAACACGGATACCCGAACGTGAGTGTGAGCAAGGAGGTTAAGAAGGGAAGCAAGAGAGATGTTAAGCGATGTCCAGATTGTATGTGTTGTTCTGATACTGCGGGTGATGAGGCTCCACATAATAAATTTTATAGGCAACACGAAACACCAGGAAATTTTTTCATTTGACCGGGTGACGAAAGGTCGATACAAGGGCAAAGAGTGGGAGGAGATAGTGAAGCCGGTAATCGAGAAGTGGGGAGGATTTGTCGAGGCTTACTTGTAGAGTGCGTGACTCATCGTTTCCGTCTTCGGAGCCAACCTCTCGGAGCAGATAACCTTATTGTCCGTCACTTTGTCCATTGTCCTTGTGTCTTATCTATTGTTCTGCCACTCAGCCTGCGGTTATAAAGACCATCAGAACTGCGATGCTTCTCTCAAGTCTCTCCTTTGACCTGGTTGTCATCTTTCTCTGTTTTCCCTCTCTCTTTTCCTGACACCTAGCTGCGCTCTTTCATATTTTACTAATACACCAATGGTGTCATCTAAGCTCTTTGCGCTCTCTGCTTTGCTCGGCCTCATGGTCGCTGCACCAGTGAAATCTGCCCAGATCCAAGTAACAGTCGGCGGCCCTGGCGGCGTGACCCAGTTCAGCCCTTCCTCGGTGGTAAGTTACCTATACTATGGCCTATCTTCAGCCTCCAGATAACCGTCCATGACCAGAATGCCAACCCTGGAGACATCGTCACCTTCGTCTTCCAGCAAAAGAATCACACTGCGACACAGTCCACCTTCGCTAACCCCTGTTCTCCTGCTCCCGGTGGCTTCGACTCTGGCTTGTACGTCTCTTTTCTTTTCTTACCCTCCTCAAGTCTGATTTTTTTTTTCAGCATCCCCGTATCAGACAACAACACCAGTGGGCCTTTCCAACAGGCACAGTTCCAGGTGACTGATACCAACCCCGTCTGGGTATACTGTCGCCAGACTGGCCACTGCCAAAAGGGCATGGTTTTCGCTATCAACCCTGGAAACAAATTCGCTGCGTTCCAGGCAGCTGCCATGGGGAATACTACTACTACAAATACCTCGTCAAGCGCAACTCCGACTAGCACTGCATCCTCGACTTCTTCCACGTCTCAGGATCACAAAATTATCGTTGGTGGCACCACTCTGATCTTCGAGCCCGCAAATATCACCGCGCAACCGGGTGACACTATTACCTTTGAGTTCCACCAGAAGAACCACACAGTCACGCAGTCCAGCTTCGCCAAACCCTGCCAAATGCTCTCATCTAATTCTACAAGTGGCCAAGTCGGCTTTGACTCAGGATTGTACGTCCTGTCCCTATCTTTCATGCACCGTACAAGTCGCTCATACCACACAATTTCGTTAGCATGCCTGTCAGTGCGAACGCCACCACATTCCCTACGTACACTGTCCAGGTGAATGATACCTCTCCGATTTGGGCGTACTGCCGCCAGATCGGCCACTGTAGCGGGGGCATGGTCTTCGCGGCGAATACGAATGAGTCAAGTAAGAACACCTTTGAGGCTTTCCAGGCCAGCGCGAAGCAGACTAACAGCGACGGGACAAATTCATCGGGTACTTCCGCCACCGGGAAAAACAACGGCGCTGGCGCCGTGCGTCTCGGTGGTACGGGCATGACTGGCGTCGGCTTGGCAGCTTTGCTCCTGGGTCTGATGCTGTGAAACCCGAGCATTCCCTGATGTTTATGACCGCGATGGAGTTTCGTTCTGGGTTGTACACTTGGACTTCAAGTTATTGTAGCTTTTAATTGTAATAGGCACGATGCGCCATGATTTGTAGATCAACTTATTATGACAAGTTACGTTCTCCTCTCCTCTTTTTAGCTGTAGTGCGATATACCATTATATGGGAGTGCAGTTTCGATTGCACTCGTCGGGCCGTTTGTGCACGAGTCAGCAGACTCTGCACGACAGCGCTCGACTGACCCGGCCCCGATCTGACCGTGACAGATTGCCGCACTTGGGTTGCTAATGTCATCTTGACTTTGACTTCCCTTTCGCCGACGCTGGTTCCTGCTTTGATGAACAACCTCGCCGTTTTGGACATTGACCATGCAAGATCATTCCCATTGCAGGATCTAGCTGCCTCGGTGAGTCGAGACAACTGACTGCATCACATGTGAGCACTCGAGGGGATTCATATTGGCGCCCTACACTCCTCTCAGTTCGCAGCGTTGCAACAGAGCGTAGAGGAGCTGTCGCAGAATATGCAGGCGTTGCTGCAGAGCGCACAGGACATGCTGCAGAATATACAAGCATTGTTGGAAACATCACGAGCGGCGGTACAGGATGCGGCAACGGCGGTGCATGCAGACGCAGATATCAGAATCAAGCGGCGCAGGAGAAGAAGAACTCGTCGACGTTCGGGAGTGATTTACGCGGATCATCACAGTACTAGGAGCGAGGTCATATTGGGACCTGAGGGTGGGACCTGAGGGGGATGCAAAGTGACTAGTGAAGGGAATTGAAGGAACTGAAGTTCACAGTGCGTTTCCTGCTCTCGTATCTCTGTCTCTAATTACCCAGACACTGATGCCAAAAAAAAAATAACTAAATTGAAACAGAATGTGTACACTAGATATACAATGTCTCACAAAAACAAAAAGACGGGTGTGGAATGCACGGCATGCCAGTGACTGACTCGGACGACTCGGACTGTAAGTGCAGGCCCTTGACGGTGTGAGATTTTGAAGCTTGGACCTCTGATGGAAATCGAGGAAACCAGAGAACCCGCCGTACTGCCACCATTCTCTAAAATAATACGCGCACAGCCGCTGTACCCCTTCGTGATTCGTGAGGCGAGGGTCGTCGCCTTGGGAACGCATTTTTCGTATTACAATAAACAGCTCCGTCCATCCAAAGTGGAGTCTACTCCCTCCGAGTCAGCGTGACTCGACTGGTGCTCAGTTAAACGACAATTACATCTATTCGGCTCATGGGGGAGTCACGATTGGGTTTGGCAAACAAATGGAAAATTTAGCACAGTGCCACCAGTGCTCAAGTCCCATTTGACACATTCAAAGAAAAATACACAGAGCTACGAAGGCCGCGGAAGAGAATGTATCAAGAAACCTGACATAACCTTTTTTAGACTCATACAAACCTGTACAAGCTTGTGGAAGCTCATACAAGCCCAAAACGTTTCCCATGAGATGAAGAAGCTCCGAGACTCGGATGACACACGGCCCAGGTGGCGTTTCGGGAACAACAAAAAATTTATATATTTTTGTACTTGAAGGAACAGAAGATTGCAAAACAAAGTACTTCAACCGAGACATACAACAGCGTAAACAATGCATGTCTCGCTCTCGAACATGCACTTGTTCTGCAGAGAAGAGAAAACATATAACAGTATTGTGAAATGTCAGCGAAACTACGACACAACTAAACGAAACCCTATCATTCACCAACATAAGCGATGCAGCTGACTGGGAAAAGAAAAAACAACAATGAGACCCCAAAATAAGCGACATTGGTCATCCGGAACGCCAGTGACTGCGGCTCGATGAGCGACTTTGCTGGAATCCCGCAAAGGCACCGCCCTGGAAACCACTTGGAACAAAAGGTGTGGGCGTGATGCTGCTGCGCATGATCGGAAGGACATTAGGTTCCGATGCAGCTTGAGAAGGGGGAGGCACTGTAGGCGAAGTGGGCTCCGCCTTAACTGGGGCCGGCGGTTTCCAGTTCTGCGATGTGTTAATAGTGCGGGCATGACCTGTGGGAATGAGAACCTACATTTTTGCGCCCCTCTCTGTAAAGTTCGTCCAGTTTTTCGTCCAAAATCCCCTGGGCCTCGAAGTCCTGGTAGGCCGTGTAGAGCATCAACGCAGAACGTGCATCCTCAATCGAGTCGTGGGTATCCGTCTGAATGTTCTGGTGGAGCACAAACCACGAAAGGAAACGGAGCGAAAGGCGACGTTGGCGCTCTCTCAGGAAGTAAAGGTCCACCGTGTCTATCACTCGCTCTGGGGGAACGTGGATGTCTACAAGCAGCCGTTTGTCAGCAAGAGAACGTCAAAAGTGGTGAAAGCTCACTGATGATCCTGAAATCTTTGGAAAGACCATGCCCAATAAAGGTGCAGCCCGAATCCACTAGTAGTCGTAGCTTCTTGTATACTACTTTCAGTGGTGTCAATGTGTACGGCGATGTGTGTAGCTCGAGATCACCATCTTTGCGGGCTTGTGAGCAGAGGTCAGATCCTAGGAGAAAGTAGGCTTACATCTAATCCCTGAGAACTCCGTTAAATAATCTACAATGATTTCGCTTGTGTGAATATGATCATCGATGAAAGGGACGCCTTTCTTTTTACCGTCGCCCCGAAGGACAGATACACGAGCAAGGCTGAGTCGAGCAGGCCGGAGAACTTTCTTGGTTCCATCTGACCGATACTCCGTCTCTTCTTGCTGCATCAGGACAAATTCCGCGTCGATTGAGACAAGACTCTCAGGGCATGGCAGCTCTCTGGGACCCAGTGGCTCATGTTTGATCAGACTAGCATCTCGGTGCCTAAAATTTGTGATTTTACGAAATGTAATAGTTGAGGGAATGATAGCGATACGAACACTGAGATTGATGTGTCTTGACTGAGAATTGAAGGATCAATAGTATCAGACAGCCCAGAGTAGTCAAATTGTCCCTGACAGTCGGCCCGCTCTAGATACAAGATGGCAGGGACCTATGGTATTATAGTTAAGGGAAAGCGTTTTTCAGGACGTGCAGTTGCCGCACCTTCCATTTTCCGGGGAAGCTTAAAGCCTCTTCCTCGGAAATATTCTGTACCGAGAAGTCGTTGAAGACAAACCACGAACTCAGCAAGTCATCTCGGTGTTCTGCTTCCGGGACTGTGACAGGTTCAGACCGTTATTCGATGAACAGGGTGGAGTGTTTACCTTTTACGACGGCCACGAGGTGAGAACGCCTGTCCTTATTGAGCACTTGGATTATCATAGCCTTGAAAAGTCATTTACAGATCCGCCCATAAAAAAAGGTGGTACTAACTCTCAAGTTGTAGGTCACGAATAGTGGCTCTTCGCTTTCGCCTGTTTCGACATGTAGGTCAACAGATGGCGCCAAGAACCTCTGCTTGCGGGTATCCAGCCAATACTCAAAGATTTCTTCGCTATATACATTCGCATTAACGGCCAATATCGGTGGCAAATCTGGGACTGCGACAACGCGGCTGGAATCGAACATCCGTACTTGCTTGCAGTTGGGACAAGTTGCTTTATGGCTCATTTTTCTGAGAATTGACGTTTGTAGGACCGAAGCGAAGTCATTCTCGGGACCACCCATACCCTAGAAGGATGCATGAGCAAGAGAAGGTTCAATGCGGTTCAAGAACAACCCTTCGAGAGTAAATAAGGTCGACAACGAACGTAACCTGGTCCTTCTCCTTCGTGACATTGCAATATGTGCATATAGAAGTGTTCCGGCTGTACATCCCAAGGAGCTGCGTAATTGGTGGAGAGGCTGCCGTGCGTTGCGGGAAAGACGGGTCGGGGGGTAACAAAGAGGGGTTGTTAGGATAAGACTCTTCCTCGACAGCCAAATTGTCCAAGAGGAATCGGTGGAACATTTGTATCGTCCGCGCATAATTCGTCTCAGCCAAGTCCACACCGTAGTCAATGAGTTCAATGGCGTTGACGGCTAACGGAGAAAGTTTCAGAAGATGCACAATTTGATTAAGGCAGGAACTTACACTGAGCGAGAACACCAACCGTCTTACAGAAATTACTCGATTGGCAGTTTGTCCCTTTCGCGTCCTCCAACATGCGACTAACGAATCCAAGCTCACAAAGCAGACAATGTTCGCTCGGACAGCTCGTGGTGATGTGTGACTTCGCGACTTTTCTTATCGGGTGACAATAATGTAAAACCTGCACCAGGGAATTTGTGTATGAATTTAATATATGTGTCTCCAGGCCACTAAATTCGGTTTTATTGAAGAAGCTGGGGAGTAGGAATAAGTCAAAATCGTTGGGGTAACACGATAAGAAAAGTGTCTTACGCGAAGTCGAAGTCTTCCACACCGAATTTTGAATATTCGATCTCTACCTTGCGATATCGAGGGGGAGGTTCGTCTGGACTATCGTTGACTCCAACAAATTCGACCTGCTGCTGTAATAAACAATGTCATAACTGTGAAGAAGTGCGGATAGGCATATCACTCACATTGCTCACGTCACTTCTCTGCTTTTCACTCCTGAAGCGACCTTGATCCTTTGGTGCCGCAACAGTGATCATGTTTCTACGCCCCTTGAGTTCACGCGGAAGAGGAGCATATGCGATGCCGTCGTTCATCTTCATGGTAGATAGCACTGAGAGCGGAATTTTCATAGGCGCTGTAGAAACTTTTACCGACTCCAGCTGCGGAGCCCAAGACGAAAGGAGTAGAGTATTGTAGTGAGGAAGCCCGACGCTGTTCAGCGGCCTAGGACAGGGTGAGACTTATGTCAGTGCGATTCCAGGTGATGCTTACGTGTTATCAGTCCATTCAATTTCTGGTAGCGGTTCGGGAGAGTCTGCCCACTCAATGGGCTGACCTTCATACCCATTGAATGGCATGCCCTCATTAGCTGCACTTAATATATGGATTACTCCATCCGAATCTCCGAATGCCATATATGCTCCCGTGGGGGAGACGGCTGCGGAACCGACGAAGGCGGGCGTGTCCAGCTGGGAAACTGTGGATAAGAAGTGCACCATGTATGAGAAGTTATATGTGATCATACCTGATAGAACTCATTTGCACTGGTTGGGTTGGTTGTGTCTACGATATTGACGAGTCCCTGATTTGACGTGACTACCAGACTCGAAGAACGCATGGGCAATAGATTGATAAAAGCAGGTCCAGAGGGAAATGGGAGGGGAGACAGGGACCTCATGGATCGAAGGTCATATATCTTGACCAATGGATCAGGGATTGGCCGCGACTGCCTAGAGTCCTTTGGCGACAGTGGACCCGAAGGGAAGATCCTTGCTCACCTCAACCCCCAACCTATGGTGTAGACATAATTACCATTGGACTGCAAGCCTTGTATTTCGCTAGCATGGGCCCTGACGGTGTTTTCCGCGCCGCCTTCTCTTCTCAATCCCGTCCTGTGGTCATGACAACGCAAAAATCCATCTGTGTCACCAGAGAGAAGGTAAGAATGGGTGAAATGAAGGTGTCGGATGACAGATGGCACAGATGCTTGTCTGATCTCGCGTCCGGTAATCGAGTTTAGCAGCACAATCTCCGGGGTTGAAGTTGAGACCGCCACCGTCTTCGAGGAGCTTAACGTGCTAGAAAAGGTCATGACAGATGCGGAGGGACTACAGGGTGTTATTCACGGGCTCTGACGACAGGGAATGCCTTCTGCGCACCGATAATACCACCTATTAACACCACCCTTGCTCCATGCGCCCGCGCCTTCTCCTGCTACACCTTGAGCCCGGACTTGGGTCTCATCTGCGATAACTTTGTTTACCGCCAAGCCTCCTCCAACCGGGAAAGACACTCCTCGCATGCCCTGAGGAGAGTAGTATGCCGTGACATTCCCAGAGTTAGACCCAGACCAAAGTGTATCGGATGTGGGATCAAACGAAAGTGCAGTGATAGCTTGAGGAACTGCGTCATGTTGGGCAATAGGCACCAGGGGGCGGTACGTTTGTGCTGACATGTACACTCATGCGGGCACTTGAGTCAGTTAACCGCGATATGATGTCTCGGGTCTCGAGTGCAATTGGTTGTCATGTGACTCTCACGAGGCCTCATAATAAACCGGGTGGCAATAAAAGACAATCTACTTGTCAGTACAGATTTTACTTTGCATACACTACTCTGCGATTAAGAATAGGCGTAGAAATACAAGAGTCGGTAGTATCTAAAGGTCAGCCAATGTTCGCGCGGAGAATGCAACCGAATAAACATAATGACAAACGTACACTAAGCGTTAACATGTCAACGACCGATCGAGCTCATATAGGAAGAAAGATCTAAATCGTGGTACTCCTCTTCCGTGGGCAAGTCCTCCAATCCGCTAAGAATGTTTTTATGAGGACTAGCTGTACCTTGCTGGTCACTGTCCTTCTTGGTGCTGGGTCCCTCTTCCTCTGTGGTCGTATGCCTGAAAAGGTCTAAAACTAAGTCTGTATCCATCGACGCGAGACCCGAGTTTTGTTGTGTAACGACAGAGTTTGCGATATTAAGTTTGAAACGCTGTAGGCTGCAGCAAAATGAGTCCCGCGCATCCACATAAGTCATAACTTGGCATACCCCATGATCTTCTCTTCCAAGGTCCCTTTCGTAATTAATCGATACACATTGACCACCTTCTTCTGGCCTATGCGATGAGCGCGGTCCATAGCCTGCAGGTCCTTCATTGGATTCCAGTCATGTTCCACGAAGATAACCGTATCAGCGCCCGTGAGTGTCAATCCAAGCCCCCCAACGTGTGTCGTGAGGAGAAGGCAATCGATGCTAGGATCAGAGTTGAACGTTTGGACAACGGCATGGCGCTTGTTCGCATCCGTGCCCCCATCCAAACGCATGTAAGTAACGGAAGGCATGTGTTTCTTGAAAAGCACATTCTCAACAACATCCAGCATCTGTTTCATCTGACAGAATATTAGGACTCGGTGTTGTGAGAATGCCTCCGGGGACGACGATGTCGGTTCCGCATCGGCAAGTTCACTCTTCCCGAGGTCACTTGTGTGGGCAAGTGTCGGTGTTCCGCCTATGCCGCAGTCGATAAGAAGCTGTCTGTAGGAATAATTTAATAACAATAAAACTAAGACATAACGAAATTGCTGGTGTTACGCACCTCAAGGCGAGCAACTTGGGAGCATGGTTGATGTCAAATAAATTTTGCTTCTCCGCTTTCTGTCCAACTCTCTGCAGTGCGGCGTAGATGTCGTCATCGGTCTTAAGAACCATGGCTGGATGATTGCATAATTTCCGCAAATATTGCAACGATTGGAAGATGTGTTGCTGTTCACCGGATTTTGCGCCCCTAATGGCATCCTCTGCCGTCAATCTTGCCTGTGACTTGGAAAAATCATCGTAAAGATACTTTTGCATCTCAGATAGCTCGCAGAAGTAGTCCTGGATGATCTTTGGGGGAAGATCATTTAGGACGTCCTCTTTCAGCCGTCGGAGGAGGAAAGGTAAAACCTGTTTATGCAGCGCCTCCAAAGCCAGTGCAGCTAAGGCCCAAAGTGTCAAAACAAGGTACAATCGAGGAAGATTGAGCGGATACATACCAGCTTCATTATTCTTCGACTTGCCATCTCGATTGGACAGGATAGGCTTGCCAAACCGTTCGCTAAACAAGGATTCGGAGCCCAGGAAGCCCGGCATCAGGAAGTCAAATAAACTCCAGAGCTCCAGTACATTGTTTTGGATCGGTGTTCCCGAGAGTATGAGGCGATGGTTCGCGCGAATGCACTTAACGGCCTTGGTGAGTTTAGTCTTCGCGTTCTTGATGACATGACCCTCGTCAAGAATGCAATAGTGCCAGTTGAATCCCTCTAGAATGGCGACATCATTTCGCACAACTTCATATGATGTGATGACGACGTCATGTTTCTTCAGCTTTGGCACAAGTCGTTGACGTTCTCGGGCATTCCCGACAAACATGATAGGCTTCAAGTTATCGGCATACTTGAGGATCTCATAGTACCAATGACCAGTCAACGTGGGAGGACAGACTATGAGGGACGGCAAATGGACAACATCTGGTGATTGTGTTTCCTTGTACTTCTTCGCTCGCTCGAAGTGCTTGCTGGCGAGTATACAAATCGACTGCAGTGTCTTCCCGAGACCCATATCTTATATCGGGGTCAGATTGAAATTTTCGTCAAACTGAGCATCTCACCATCGCAAAGGATGCCATGAAGCTGATATTTGGCCAGGAATGCAAGCCAGTTCACACCATCTTGTTGGTATTTCCGAAGCTCTGCCTTGATTTGAACGGGAATATGGTACGTTTCAACCTTACTGCCGTCGAGAAGTTGTGTCAAGAACTGACGCTCTTCATCGCGTCGCTTCAAAAGCTCCTCCGGGAAGCCAGGAGGGTCCGGCAGGCCAGCCTATACAGAATTAACCAAGGTATATGTCCGTAATGGCAACATCGGCGTACCTCGAGAGGGACCATTTTCACAAGGGAAGCAAACGTGTTCGTAGCTGTTGCACGGACGTCATCATCTGGATCACTCATGCGTCCCAAAACCGGAACCACGAGGAAGATAACATAGGGTAGAGTTTTATGATCCAACCTCGAAACGACATCTATCGGGTAAGGCACCAGTAAGTAATTGTCATCGGATGGTAGGCAGACGTACTGAATACAAGCTCTGTAGCGCCTTGCCGGTTCGGGTTTACGAGGGTGTCACCAAGGAGCGGTAATATCGTCTCGATGACGAAGCGCATAGCATCTACCGTCATCACATCGCAAATAGCAGCGAAACACCGTGCAGCAGATTGCCGAATGATGGCGAAGCAGCTTCTCAGTGCTATGGCGATCATGGGGAAGAGCTCCCGTATTTTGGGCCACAAGTCTTGATGAAGGGTCGGCACCACTGCCTCCAGAACGCTCAGAGAGTCAATGACATCCTGCCCATGCTGTCGATTGATCAGATCATCCGCAGAGTCGGGTGTGTCTATGAAGCATGGAATCAAATAACACATCAACAAGACGCGATATGCGTACCAGTTAAACAAGCAGTGAGAACACCTCCAGCCATCGATTGCCACATGTTTGGAATGACCTCTAGGAGCTTCTCCCCAAACTTCGTCGACAGCTCAATGAAGGCCAATCCAGCACCACGCCGTGATAAGCGCGCCTTTTCTCTGCTTTCAGCTTTGCTATCTTCCGGTGCACTATTTTCCACAGTTTTAGAGGCGTTCTGGAAGGACAGGATAGCGGAAAGATGTTTCTTGTGATAAGCAAAGGTTGGCGTCCGTTCAATGTCCTGACATAAGAAAGTACAAAGGTTCTTTACGATCTTATCCGGGGGTTGGGAGAGGCCATGAAGTGCGCAGAAGTCAATGAAGGATGAGACGGCAACTGCTGAGCGCGTTTGAAGATCCAGATTCTCCTCGTTCTAGAAGGACGAGAAGAATCGGAAAATGATACAGTAAGCTGAGAGACTGGGCGCACCTTGATTCCGTTCATTACGCCCTTCACAATCGGACTGACTTTGTCTGGGGTGTTCTTAAGCGCAACATATGCCGCAGCAAAAGCCGCACAGACGCGGATATCGTGTTGTGTCTTGACTTCTTTGTACCGTTCGATACTAGATATGACTGTTTTGCGTTTCTCTGCTATCACTGCAAGTTCCCGCTTCTTTGCCTTGCCCAATCGATCTCTGAGCTTTGAGTAATCCCGTTCTACAGCTAATTCTGCGGACGCTAGCGAGAAACCACCCTCCTTAGAGCCCGTGAGATCTATCTCCGTACCGAAAGTAGGAATTTCGTTCCAAGGGACCTTGCAGTCGAAGGCGAAGCTGTGTAGGAGATTTGTGCACTCTCCATGGATACGCGCCAGAGTGAAGGCCATCTCATGGTATGCAGCAGGTGGCTCACTTTGCAACCATGCCAATGTACGATTGCTCATTTCAAGGGCCAGGGTGGACACTTCGATGAGCGGCGGGCGCGTTGAGGTGGAAAGCTCTGCACCATAATGCTTTGCCCACTCTTCGACGACAATGACAGCAAGGACTTTTTGGAGCATACTGCTCGAGTCCACGTAGTGAAGAAGGATTGATTGGAAAACGTTGTCCACGCTATGCGTCTGTGAGTTTCTATCAGACACTATCACTCGATAGATACGTATTAGAGCGTACGGATGAGTTCCAAGATGCGACAAGATAGGCCATGGCAGTTGCAGCGGCAATCCTTGCTTTCCATATAGTATCCGGTGAGACAAGGGTGAGGTCCTGAGCAAGCATGTTTTTGTCTACGTTATGTCGTTCGGCCGCCACCTGCGGACCGGTTTCCGAAGATAACGGATCATAAAAGCTTGATGTGTTAATCGGGGATGCCATTGGAGTCATCATAGTCTCAAACCACTCGAGCAACTGTGGTGAAGCAATAACCGACTCCATCCAACCAGGCTTCGCGTGTAAAAGATCGATTGCAATATTCCAGGCAGCAGCGGTTGCACCACGTATGTCTGTACGTTCCTCGACGACGAGGTTCTGGAAGAGGAGGCGAAGGAACGGTGTCGCAATCCAGTCCTTGGGGAGAGAGGCAACATTCATAAAAGAGTGAAGTGTCTCAACAACGGCAAGTCGAACTGTCGGTATTGTATGTCGGAAGAATGGGAAGAGCTTGGGAGCAAGATCGGAGAGTGGCAACCTGAGAATCAAACTTGAATCATGAACCATGGGTATGGTAAAAAAAATAAGACGCACGAAGCTGAGGTATTGCCTAGAATCTCTGTTACTTCGTCGTACGAGACAAGTTTCCCTGTAAGTCATCAATATTTGATCCTTTCAGGAAAACAGGAAGTGACAACCTAGCAGATCCATGACCGCACCCACGCTTGAACTAAGGTCGTCCTTCATGTCACCAAGACAGGCCCACAGAACAGATAATACAAGACTCAGACAAGTTGGTAATTGCCGGACGAGATGAGTAGCCACAGGGATCAGACAAGACGCAGCTACAGAGCGAACGTCGTCATCACGATCACCAAGCCTACATACCAACAAATAATAAGATAATGGTCTGGAAAACAGAAACTGCACTTACCCTAGCACAGCAGCGTCGACCACGTCTTGCAAGATATGCTGGGGTCCTAATTCAGGAGGGAGAGTTGCTGTCTTGACACCATCCTTCTCTGAGATATCCTCCATCTTCGCATCTAGACCGTCGTCTTCTCGGTTTACACTCACATCCACATTTTCCATCTTGACAACAAGCTCTGTACCAGCGGCGGCCCCAACTGTCATGTTATCCTTTACTTTGATGTCTTCGCTAGCTGCCCCAACCACATCGCTTCGAACGGCAACCTCGTACTTGATCCCTAAAAGTCCCGCATGTCGCACTTCCCAGATGTGACTCTTCCCCTTCCCAGGGCCGTTCGCGCCAGTAGGAAGGGCAAAATCTTGACGTATCATCTGCAGCAGAACCGAGTGCACATGCAGGACCGAGCGACGCGGCATGTGCAAAAGTAACGAGGCAATTGTCTGGGAAACAGTTTCGCGTACAGGCGCGACGACCTGGTCCGAGACAAAGTCCCCAAACCTATCAAGAGTGAACACACAAAGAAGCTTTGCGGCAAGCGCATTGCACCATCGCTCGTGGCATGCATCGTTTTCGGTACACGAAGCGCCGACTGCCGGAAACGTAAACGCCAAATACGCGCAATGAAAAGAATAATCGAACCTCTTGTACCACTGTATTTACCCTGCGCTTTGAGAAGCTCACGCAAAGCCATCGCAGCCCCATGTCGAACTTCCCACGCTGGACTGAACAAATCGACTTCCAGAATCTTGACCAGGCCATCCCATACCCAATGTCCCGGATCAACCTCAAGTGCCTGAGACTGCTGGGACGTCTTGGGAGAGACGGCACCCCCCTTGGAGGGGTCAATGATGACTTTCTCAGGTGCCGTCGGACTTTCGACTCTCGAAGGTGGAAGAGGTTTGTCCTCTGCAGAAACGAGGCGTGCCCTACAATGCGATGAGCGCTGGTAGAAAATTCGGCTGTGACGGAACCTACTTGTTGGGAGCACCGGAAGCGGTGGCTTGAAATTTAGAACTTGACGTTGGTGGAGGCACTTGCACGAATGCTGCATTACCGTGCTTGCGCTTGCGTTTTAATCGATTGCGCTCACGGGCGGACAGGCCACTCAGGTCTTCATCTATCTGGGGCCCACATGGGACAGACGGCGAAAGAGCAACAGGTGTCGTTGACTTGGAGCGTGGAGACGGCGACCTCTTCTTCACTTTCGCACCGATATCGAGGGAGAGGCCCGCTGATGTGGAGGATAGGTCTGTATCTATAGGGTTCTCATTCTCTCCTGGTCCTTGAACGTCTGGTTCGCTTCCAGCTGCTAATTCCTTATCCAAGTCCATATCGTCATTTGCTCCAAAGCTATCCAGGAAATCAAGTCCGAGACGACCCATGGCTTCCTTGCGTGCCTTCTTGACTTCATGAGATGACGAAAGGATGCCGTTTGGCTTGGTAAATTCTTTACCGGAGGATGCAAGTAGGAGGGTTCCTTTCTGCACGAGTTCTGCGACCGAGAGCATTGGGAATTCAGGAGGCGGAAACGGTACGGGTGATGCAGCAGAACAGATGGAATCGTCCTGGAAGGGGTGCCAGACGGGAACTAGGGTGAATATCTGAGACAGCGCATTGGATGCGGCTGACCGAGATTCGTAGGATCTAGAATGAAGATAAGGAAGGACCTAGAAAAGAAACATAAGCATCAAAAGAGTGTGTGACATCGTGACGGATTTCACAAACCCTCGCTATGACCGCCATCAGCTCTGTCCATCCGGATGGATCTCCGAGAGGTTGGTGATGGCGATGTGCTTTGACGTCGTCTTCGAGAGCGACATCTGAAATTACGCTCTTCGCTGCAAGTTGAGCTAGTTGCTTAGCGGCAGTTGTCCTCACTGATATTGTTGAACCCGTGTCGAGTAGAAGGAGGAGCCGGTCCAACCTTTGGAGGCGAGTCAGCAAAAGCGAGGAAGGAAAGAAGAAGCAAGTCGCCAACCTTGAAGACATTACGTAAAGGAAGGTAATCGGACCGGGCCGGTGAGTCGATCTGTGGCTAGAAAATATTGATTTGCTTGGGGATGGTTCTCACGGCCCATGAACCCGCCCGCGACCTTTTATCAGCCCCCGCTGACGGATTAGTGTGACGAAAATGTAAATATCGCGTGACAGTACACTTTCCTTATTTGTCCTAGTCGTCAATCTTCAATTCGCCTACTCTTGGCTTCTCACCCGTTTTGGTCACCCCATCTACTTCCGTTCGCCCCTCAACGGCAGGCCGTAGCCTGAGTATGCATTGGGCACGCCAACTTGCGGACCATTTCCTCCACTCCGTTCTTACCCACTCATACACAAAAGGTAATTACCTTCCTCTCATTCTCCTTCACCCCACCTACCTTTCCCCCAAAGGACTTGCAGACTGTGGAAAGGAACATATCCATGAACTTCAAAGCGCCGCCGAAGGCATCATCGATATGTGTCCCGGATCTGACTCTTCTCGGGAGCTTGACCAGCTCATCGAACGGGCTTACATCAGCCTGCTTGCTTCTTGCAATGCCGATCCCGTTCAATGGCGGAGACTCTATTCCGATGCAAGCGTACTACGGTCTTTGATGGATCTCATTTCTCCGCAGGCGTTAGACGAGGAAACTGCCATGTCTTGCGTTTCTCGCCTTGATCATGCCTTGATCATTGCGGGCGCCCCCGGCCAAGGCATGCAGTCACTCATTCAAGACCTCATATTAAAAACACAAGCCGCGTACTTACCTCGGAAGCCGTTTAAGTGCCCCCCAGAGCTTGCTATCCGCCCGACTAGACCTCCTTCTGCCCATATTTCAGCCCTTTCAACGTCATCTGGAACAATTCCCCGGCTGATTGACCCACCATCATTATCTATTTTTCGCCGCGAGCTTCTCAATAAGCCATTTATTTTAACTGGCTTTGCTTCAGACTGGCCCGCTATGAATGAGCATCCGTGGCACTCGATCGACTATCTACGCTCTGTAGCTGGGCGAGGGCGGGTTGTTCCGGTGGAGGTAGGGAAAGATTATCGCACTGATGACTGGACTCAACGTATGATGTCCTGGGATGATTTCCTGGATGTCCTTGAGAAGGACTCGACGCATTCGCGGACAACCCTGTACATGGCACAACACAACCTCCTTTCTCAATTCGATGCATTAAGAGAGGACATCCTCATTCCTGACTATGTATTTACCTCTCCAGAAGCACCAGCCACCTATCCCTTTTACAGATCACCAAATAACGAGGAAGGACTGGCCCTGAACGCATGGCTCGGTCCCCCAGGGACAGTATCACCGGCGCACACGGTATGCCTTATTTTGCTCCTTGACCGGAAAAGTCCTTTCTCAGCGTGGCGCCCAGGATCCGTTTTTCAACTTGTACGGTAAGCGCCCGCATCGCATGGTGTTCCGGCTCTGAGCGTGCCTCTGGGCGCGCGCTTCCCCAGGCTGATTTACCTAAAGTTCAGGTGGTTGGTCGCAAGACAGTCTGGCTGGCGCCACCAACGCCGGGTGTCACAAAAGCTATGTACCCGTTCCACCCGACATCGGTAAAATCAGACACCGAACACGCACGCAACCCAGCTGCGAACTTACTGGCGCCTTCTATGACCAATACGGCACAGGTTGACGTATTCTCTGATCAGAACAAGGACAAATTTCCCTGTTTCTGGCGAGATGCAGTGCCTGAGGCGTTGAGCACCACACTTGAGCCGGGCGATGTCTTATTCTTTCCCCCAGGTTGGTGGCATGCAATGAGAAGCGAGGAGATGAGCTTCTCCGTATCAATATGGTTTTGATATCGTACAATATACTCGACCATCACGATGATCTGCGTGTACGGGCCATTTCTCATCAATATACTGTGGGTGTAAAGTTAAAGAGGACACCAGCCTTGTACAGTACTGAGATCCCCCGTTACAAATTAAATCGTGTGCGTGCACGGGGTGGTGAGAAGGTCACGTGGTTTTAGCCCTCAAGACGGTCTTGGCCCTTGGCGTGGCTGCATTGATTGTCTGTCGTCTCGGAAGCAGAATGGCAGCACGAGATAAGGGCATAGGAACTCATACTCGTCCACCACCTGCAGCCATCCAGTCCGCCAATGCCTTACTATGCACCTGAATGTCGGCTGACATAGATGGCAGGAGCGCTTATGACCATCTCTTCAACTGCGGCTTAACCCTCTCCAAGATCAAGGATGCCGCTCTTGGAGGGACGCTCTTTCAGTTAGATGTGACAGACGACCTTACATCGACTGGTGTTCCAGGACGCAGCCTAGCATGGAAGGTACAGCGTACTCCATTGTTCTTCCCTCGTGCCTAGCGCCAACTGACACCTCGATCCGTAGATATTTCTTGCTCCGGTTGATCCTATCCACCCTCAGCTTGAACTTCCACCCAATCCGACGATATACAGACGTGGACTGAATCAATCACGCAAGAAATTTACGGCGCTGCTACTTGAAAAGATGCGTGCTCCAGATGGAAGTTACGAAGATGGGTTTATCGCACCTGGTGGTGAGAAATTGCCTGCTCGCACAGTGCAGCCCGGAAATTTGGAGCGGAACAATCCGCTAAGCCTGCATGATGAGGTACGTACGCGATTTGATCTCTCAGATGAAAGCGCCTCAGGAATTTTGACGGTGTTGACTCTGGGAACGCTTTAGAACCCATGGAAGGAGTGGTTTACAGCAGTCGAGTTGCGTAGGACAATTGCCCAGGATGTGGAGCGTACGTAAGTCCTACTAAGTCCACCTTCACATGTTTCCGTACTTCCGCTCACACCTTACGATATCCTTTCCGCTCATCATTCCCCGACCCTCAGCTTTCCCGATATTGGCTACTACCGCGCGTCCATGATTCAATCTCAGCTCGCTTCTATTCTCTTTCTCTATGCCGTGCTGCACCCAGATGTCGGCTACAGACAAGGCATGCACGAACTTCTCGCGCCGCTCTATTATGCCGTTGACTATGACTCGTTACCTGAGACATCCGATCCTGACGACCTTGCTGACCTCTGCGCACGCAAATGGGTGGCGGCAGATGCATGGGTGCTCTTTGATCGCGTCATGGGGGGCGCAGGGCAGTGGTATGAGTGGCGTGAAACACCACAACGGCAGTTACCATCAGTGGCGGGCCTGGTGCATCTGAATGGACAAGGAGGTATAGAACCGTATGTTACGCCGATCCTTCAGGCGTGCAATCGCGTACAGAGGGAATTGCTGAAGAGCGTTGACCCCGCTCTGTGTGGATGTATGCAAGCAGAGGGGATAGAACCTCAGATGTATGGGATGTAAGCGTTTCTCGCGTCCCAATTTCCTGAAGGTAGCTGACTGAAAGGTGGCGCGGTGCATAGCCGATGGTTGCGGTTATTGTTTACAAGGGAATTTAACATGCACGACGCGATGGTGCTATGGGATGGAATGTTCGCAGTAGACCCTTCACTAGAGATTGCGCTCTGGATTTGTGTGGCCATGCTCATTCGGATACGGAATCAACGTACGTTTTTAGTACAGACATTGGCACCGACTCACAGATCCCAGTGATCCCGTCGGATTACAGTGGACAACTGACCTACCTGCTTCGCTACTCTTCCAACTTTTCCATGGAATCTACGCCTTCAACAGAACCTCATCATACCGCACTACTCCTGCGACAAGCCTTGACACTTCAAATGTCGCCCACCGCTGTTACAGGCGCGTCTATAGTGATTGAGAACAGGAACCAACTGAATCTCCCCGCCGAGGTTCCAGAGTCCCCACCCACTTCCCGTCGGCGAAGCGGGCGCCCCGGCGGACGACGAAAGAGTGCGTCTGAAACTCGATCAACACCATCGGAGTCGGGGCACAGTAGCCGTGGATCGATAGGGCGCGCGGCCAACGGACAGTTGAACTTGCCTGACTTTGCGAAAGGCTTGCTGGACCGCGGAGAAGCACTGGGCATCAATAAAACACTCCTGAGTGCTGTGTCTGAAATAAAGGTACGCCTTGTGGGTCTCTTTGACACGGCAGCTGACGACTCTCCCACACTCCTCTAGAGAAATCTACCTGACCTTACGGCGAATCTTGTGCGTGCGCCACATGCACATGGGACAGCATACCCGGCGTACCCGCTCGTCGATGAACGTCCGCCCGAAGAACGTCCACCGTGGGAGCCGCGTACGCGTTTTGAGGTTGAACGCGATGCTGCTCAACTACGCGCAGTACAGCGCACCCTTGGAGCCTCTGTCAGTTGGATTGTGGATACGCTGCTGCTTGATGAAGATGCCGACAAGACCGAAGGGCGCGCCCAAAAAGTGAGAGAGAGCAAGCGCGAAGCACTTGAGGCGCTGGCGTATGTACGCGATGTCTTAATTAGCGGGAGCGCGGATGTGGACGAGGAGAGGCTGATGAGCGAGGAGGAGTTCAAGAAGCGGCGAAAGGCTCAACAAGAGAAGGAAGAACAGGGTGCCACGTCGACTCGGAGAGAAGAGCCCAGGTCGTCCTTCGATAAAGCCGTCATCTCAGTGCCTCCTGTTTCGAAGCCGGCAACGCAACTTGAAGCCACGAATGCCCCACGGCCGAGGACTGTCGCCTCGCATTCGGCGCTGCGACCACCATCAAGCTCGTCATTCGTCTCGCCCCGCCTGGAGGCGTCGAAGAGTCATAGGGCGTCGACATTTGCTACGACACCCTCTGGGCAGGATAGCAAGGCACCGTGGAACCACACAAGGTCAACCTTTTCTTCCCCGCTGAGCGGGTTTTCGGCGGAGGTGCCATCATTAGCACCGTTACCAAGGGCATCTACTGCATTGACACCACCTGCGGCAACGGCGCAGAGCTCGCCATCTGGCCAAACACCGACGACACGGCTGCACGATCCATTGGGTGTATTACCGTAGTATTGTATTGCCTGACAGGAGATGTACAAATAGAGGTGAATTGCACAGATGCTGATTGGCCAGAAGGCGGGTGGGGGGCCGTTCCGGGTTGTGGCAGGCGCTTGACCGACCGCTTAACTTGCCTAGCCACTGTCGACTTTATGTTCAGGAAAACACTTCGGAGGACATTCCCGCACGGTCGTACGTTCCACTCTTCTGCCACCGTGCGTAGAGTCGTGGCGACAAACCCTGTCAAAGCCCAAGAGGTCAAGGTAGGCTAACTCATTTACATTTTTGTTTTCTGAGGGCTGAGACTGGCTAGTCATGGTCTTCTGGGAAATATCCACTCATCGAGCACGAATATGATGCTATTGTTGTGTGAGTCGGCTTTCAATCTTTCCTATTCCATTGCGTATGAGGTTGGTCTTATGCTCGTTCGATCAGCGGTGCGGGAGGTGCAGGCCTTCGAGCTGCTTTTGGTCTAGCAGAAGCAGGCTTCAATACGGCTTGTATCACTAAACTCTTCCCAACGAGAAGTCACACAGTCGCGGCTCAGGTAAGTTTCCTGCCACCGTACGCGTTCAAGTCCATCCATATGCTCACTACCATGGGCAGGGCGGTATCAACGCCGCTCTCGGAGTGCGTATACTCTACTGGACTCTTGGGACGTTTGCTCACCGCTTGTAAGAACATGACAGAGGATGACTGGCGTTGGCACATGTACGACACTGTGAGACCAACTTGCAGATGAACTCATTGACTCGCCTATATGCATTTACTTACTCTTACAGGTCAAAGGATCGGACTGGCTCGGTGACCAGGACGCAATTCACTATATGACCCGCGAGGCCCCGAGGACAGTCATTGAGGTGAGCTGTATTTACCTTACTGGTGCCTTTGTATGCCCTAATTCTATTATCACGACATTTTATGCTAGCTCGAGCACTTTGGCGTCCCGTTTTCCCGCACTGAAGAGGGCAAAATCTATCAGCGTGCCTTTGGTGGCCAGTCACTGAAGTACGGAAAGGGTGGACAGGCTTACCGCTGTGCTGCTGCGGCTGATCGTACTGGCCATGCACTGTTGCATACCCTCTATGGTCAATCCTTGCGTCACAATACGAACTTTTTCATCGAATACTTTGCGCTCGACCTCATAATGCAAGATGGCGAGTGCGTCGGTGTTGTTGCCCTCAACATGGAAGATGGTACCCTCCACCGCTTCCGTGCGCACAAAACCGTCCTTGCCACTGGCGGATATGGACGGGCTTACTTTAGCTGCACGAGCGCCCACACGTGCTCTGGCGATGGTAATGCTATGGTTGCGCGTGCAGGGCTGCCGTTGCAAGATCTTGAATTCGTGCAATTTCATCCGACCGGTATTTATGGTGCCGGTTGCCTGATTACTGAGGGTGAGCACCCCATGTAATATGATTTTAACATTCGGCTCAGCGGAATGAAGGTTCCCGTGGTGAGGGCGGCTACCTCCTCAATTCAGAGGGTGAACGCTTCATGGAACGTTATGCGCCTACTGCAAAGGACCTCGCCTCCCGCGACGTTGTCTCACGTTCAATGACCCTTGAGATCCGTGAGGGTCGTGGCGTTGGTCCAGAGAGAGACCATATCTACCTCCAACTCAGTCACTTGCCCCCTGAGGTCCTGCATGAGCGGCTTCCTGGGATCTCGGAGACTGCTGCTATCTTCACAGGCGTTGATGTCACCAAGGAGCCGATTCCTGTTTTGCCCACTGTTCACTACAACAGTACGTCCTCACCGACCTAAGCAGTTTCTTTCTAACGAGCACATGTAGTGGGCGGTATCCCCACCCGGTATACGGGTGAGGTGATTAGTATTGATAAAGACGGAAAGGATAATGTTGTTCCCGGCCTATACGCCGCGGGCGAGGCCGCTTGCGTTTCTGTTCACGGTGCAAATCGTCTCGGTGCCAACTCGCTACTTGACATTGTAGTCTTTGGACGTGCATGTGCTCACCACATCAAGGAAACTCTAACCCCTGGGAAGCCGCACAAGGCCGTACCCGAGGACTCCGGCCTCGAAAGTATTGCCTTCCTGGACAAGATTCGCAATGCGGACGGCCCTGAGCCAACAGCGAAGATCAGGCTTGCGATGCAGAAGGCGATGCAAGCGGATGCAGCCGTTTTCCGCACTCAGAGCTCGCTCGACGAAGGCGTCACGAAGCTACGTGATATTTACGAGAGCTTCGAAAATGTTGGCATCAAAGACCGAAGCATGATCTGGAACTCGTGCGTCTCCATTAATTTCTCTCTTCTGCAATGTCTGGTTGACGGAAATGGTATCACAGGGACCTGGTTGAAACGCTTGAGTTACGGAACATTCTTCAAAATGCTGTTCAGACTATAACCGCTGCGGCTGCACGGAAAGAATCACGTGGTGCTCACGCCCGCGAGGACTACCCTGAAGTCAGTTTTACTAACTACATATTTACCGACTCGTAGATCTGATATGATGACCCACAGCGTGATGACGATAACTGGATGAAGCACACGCTGACGTGGCAGCATGATGCTGCCTCGCCAGACGTTGATATCAAATACCGAGGCGTCATTGCTAACACCCTCGATGAAAACGAGTGCAAGCCCGTGCCGCCGTTTAAGCGTGTCTATTGAAAGACAAATCAGAGGCGTAATACTCGGTCCTCTCTGACGTTGTAGTACCGCTACCTCACTCTTTATCACATGGAAATGTTGAGAGGTCCAAAGTGAGACATCGAATCTCAATAAGTCATGTACATGTAGCTTCCGCTCCATAATATCCCCAAACCATCTCCCGAAAATCTCCAGGATATTGGGGTTGCACGTCAATGTGATGGTTTGCGTTGCTGCATGGTAGCTGTGCGCGATGCGAGCTACATGCAACCTGTTTTTCACTGCTTGCTATTCCGAGTCTCGAGGCCAATTTGAAAAAGTGGCCGTCTAAAATCAGAGCTGTGCTCTGTCACTATTTTTAACGGAAAAGTGTAAATTATGCGGGCATATACCGGCTCAGTTACATTAAATGGTGATCCGGATAAAGAGCAAGCAAGAAACGGAATTACTTCTACATAATAATAAAGCACAGCCTTTGGCTCTACCCTCCTCGCTAGTGAGAAACCTACCTACCAACACCGATCAACGCGATCCGGACAAAGTGCACAAACGGAGATAAGATGAGATATAAAAAATACCACGGGACGTACTCAGGGCTTCTTTTCAATTTACATGTTCAGCGTCATGATCCGTCATAATCAGCATATTAGTCGCCAAAAATGCACCGGACTCGCGATCTACAGCACCGTATCTGGGACCGGCGAAAGTTTCTTGGGATCGGATAGCTTAACCACTTGCTATTGATGGATGTGGTTCTGCCGACCAGAATACAAAGGTTGTGTGAATTACTTACCAGCAGAGCCGAAGGCTCGTTAGCTTTATTTACAGTAAATCGCCTCATTTCAAATCAGGGTAGACTGTAAAGTGAACTGCATTTTTAGTAC
The DNA here is from genome assembly GCA_003316425.1 of Russula lepida. Classification (NCBI taxonomy): domain Eukaryota; kingdom Fungi; phylum Basidiomycota; class Agaricomycetes; order Russulales; family Russulaceae; genus Russula; species Russula lepida. The sequence goes on along the minus strand of QFEZ01000557.1, from coordinate 20,771 downwards.
TGGTATCTAGCAGCGAAGGAAGATTATTATTCAGAATCACCTCGCACCTCGACACATGTAATATAATAGTTAGTCTCAAGATTACTCGTTGAACGTATGTATTCCGTTCCGTTCCGTTAATAGCGTTCGATATTAGCTTTGATCAAATTGATCGGCTTGGACATCACAATACGAGATTAAACCCAGGTGGAAATGTTGTAACGTCATGATCATATATTAAAGATTTTTAGGGACAGCTAATCAAATCGAGAATGGGCTAAGGAACAAACGCGAGGAGCACAACCGACTTATTCCGACATGCCCGTCGTGTCGCACCCGCGCCACGAGAAAAAATGTTTACGACAAGGGTTCATCAAAAGCGAATCGGTTGTACAAGGATTCGGGGAAATATCGAGCACGTACAGTGCGGCCACCAAAGAACCGACCATCGAGTTCGCGCACGGTCTTCCACGCACCTGCAGGGCCTGCGAATAGCACGAAGACGCGCACCGCATCTGTCTCATCCTGCGGTGGAGGTTGCACAACATGCACAACAACACGCTCAACTGTACCGTTCTTTGAGCATTCATCACCTTCAGTTAGGCCGTGATCATCAGCACATGTGTATAAGCGCGAGACAGAAAGGAGTGACGAACCAACATCTGCTGGAAGGTCTGGGTCACTCGCATCCTCAGGCTCGACTACATTCGTGAGCACGATCACCCGACTCGGTTCGCCAAATCTTTCCGCTTCCGCTTTTGCGCGGGCATCGGCTCCCGCATCGATGATGCGACCACGGCCAGAGCCCTTACCCTTACCCTTGCTATCTGTCCCCTTGCCCACCTTGAACTGCTCGACAGAAAGTGCTTGTACAATCCCACTGCCGTCCACACCAAGACCCTGCCCTTCTTTGTGCCCCCATTTTGCCATGAGACGGGAAGCGAAAGTATGAGGATCAGATCTGGGCAACTTGATGTTAGGCCCAGGTTGGTAAGGAGCCAATGAAGCATACCGTGTAGAGGGCCCAGGCTCACTTTCCTCAGGTGCCGGTTCTGATGAATCGTTACCTTCAGCAGGAGGCACAAGCACACTGAACTTGGCGGCAATTGCTGCCGCCGCATTTCGACTATTGCGCACGCGTTCCTCAAAGTCTGGGACATCACCCGTAGAAGCAGCGCTGGGAATAGATAAAGCTGGTTGTGGTACTGATTGGGTAAATGTATTATATTCCGACGAGTCTGATGGCTCGGAGGGTTGGTGTTGGGGCTGTGGCGGAGGCAGGGGTACCTGTTGGCTTGAAAGCGCTACCCGTCTTTGGTACGCTTCGTCACCTGTGATTGGAGGTGGTTGCACGGGCGCGGGCTGAGGAGGTGGGGGCGGAGGGCCTTGTGACAGAGCAACACGTCGAAGATAGGCCTCCTCTCCCGTTTCGGCCCTGGTAGGAGGAACAGGAGCCCCTGCGGCAACAGTACCAGCAGGATCAACCGCAGCAGCCACAGAGGCCGAGGATGTAGTCTGTGAGGCTGGCTTGAAGCCGGTGGACATGGCAAGGCGACGCTGGTAAACCTCCTCTCCAGTCATATTGAGATCTTGGGGGGCGGGCCTGGTGACAGACGCGCTGCCGATTCCGCCTTGTAGATATTCGTCATCTTCACGAGACCAGCGATCGTCATAACCACCGTATCGTCCTTCGTAGAGAACTTATGAGGATCGTCAAAGGAAACAGCCTTCCGAAATTCAGTACCTGTCTTTCTGGGTCGAATGTCTTCTGGTTCGCTTTCGGTGTAATCGCTTCGAGAACTACTGCGCCGGAGGCGCTTTTGAGCCTCCATGCGACGCTCTTTGGCAATAAACTCGATCCTTTCTTCGCGTTCCCTGTGTTTCCAAACTTTGTACTCATTGTAATCATTCGGTCGGCTTGGGTCATAAGGCTCCAAAGGATCCCACACAGCTAGTTGCTGTACATTCTTATTCTAGATGAAATAAGTTGCGCTAAATCAGGCAGTAATGTGATGACACGCACTTTCTTATTTTTCTTGCCGCCGCCACCTCTGCGTTTTGGATTTCCTCGGAAGCCGTTCACATCATCATCCAACACCATGGACGGGGGTTTAACCTTCTTCCCCCATCCTGACTTATGGCTAGGGCCAGAACCAGGACCAGAAGTTGGCTCTGGGAGGGCAGGCGCGGGTACATCAACGAGAGTTGGGGGGGCCACAACAATGGCAGTCGCGGAAATAGACGTCGGGGGAGCGCTAGTCACGCCAGCCTGAGAGAAGGCGGCCAATGTCGCAACGTTGGGGTGTTTGTTTGTTTGTGGCTTGGGTTTGCGCTTGACTGGTGCAAAAGCAAGGGACGCGGACCATCCTTCGGATTAGGCGGAACAAAAGTTTCAATAAGGGTGCTCAAAAGGTAGCTTTGGCAGCAGTAAGATTAGGTACCAGCTGTTGCCTTGCCGGAAGCTGCAGAGGCTTCTTGGATCGCAGCGTCCTTGTCATCGGTTGACGGAACTGACTCTGACCGTGGTGCTGGGGCACTTGCAGTGGGGACTTCTTGTTGTTGAGTAGGAGCTACAGAAGAGGATGATTGTTCTTGTTGAGAGAGAAAAGGTGATGAAGAAGAGAATTGGATGCCTCCATAGAGGCCACCGGCTCTGCTGGACATGATGTCAAGGGAAGAGAAAGAGAGAGAGACGACGGGTGGGAATGTTTGCGCTTTTTCAAACTCCGTCAGAGTTCCCTCAGAGTCTGTATAACCCTCTCGTAGTTGTCTTCTACCCATCGCTTTCCTTTCTCCTCCCGTAGCCATCTGCAACTGTAACTACCGACCACCTCCTCATCCTCCTCATCTTTCCTCCCCTTCTCCTCTCTCAAGAGCCGCTTGGTTGTGATCGGGACCTTTGGATGGTCGCCATAGACCTCCCCACCGACTCTTGAACCGTTAGATGTCTCATCAACATCAACTCTGGGAGCGACAAGGTCCAAGGGAACGGAATCTCCCAGGTGATGTCGGAGCTTGGACAAATTTTCACGGCGAATCTCCTCCATATCAATTGGGCGTTGTGTAACAAAGCGGGATGCCAGACTCGTTGTTGACAACCGTCGTCCATCAATATTTGCACAACGATTCCGAGTCTCAAGAAGCTCTGAGAGGGGTTCTGGCCTTTTCGGAAGTGGGCGGTAGGAACTGTAGAAGAAATCACGGCCAGGTGAGTTGTACAGAAAACTCTTAAAGCACGAAGACGGACTGTCGGCGGCTGGTTGAAAGCTGGGTGGTTTGTGACAGACCCGAGGATGGCGTTGACGACGTTGGGGCGGAAGGCGAGTGAGAGACATGTACTGGGGGCATAGGAAGACGACGACGAGAATTAGGAGGGCGTCGAGTTTGGGATGACTCAGAGGGAAAGAACACGGCAGGACTGGGAGGAGCACCATGATAAAGGGGAGCGGGGACTTGCGGAGAAGAATAGCTCGAGTCTAATGAGACAGGCTTTGCACCGTGTTGCTGCCCTTCGAGAGTAGACCCGGAGAGTGTGAGAGTGAGTTCCCTTGGAGTTGGAGAATCCACCATGATGGGATGGAAAGGCGTCTTTGAGACCCGAGCGGCTCTACAAATCGATCTTTATGCGCAAAGCAGCGATGCATGGTTAACTTTCTGTAAGGAGGGGTTTGAGATGGCAATTTACACAAGCAAATCTCCGATTGGCTGAGAAGCGCTTTGCACTGGCCAGTCCTGCAGTCGCATCTGAGGAGCTATCTGAGGTTGTCACTGGCAGGCGACGGAGCATGCATGCATGCGTGTCAGAACACCACCGGTTATCGTAGATGGGCCCTCTCTCGCAATGACCTCGGAGCTCATGTTCGAACCGTCTCCGAGTCCCTCTCGGTTAGTGTTGTGCCCAGTCAAGAGCTCAGCTTTCATTGTCATATAACTACCTCTTGTCCTGGCCACACGCATGACGAAACCAGGGGTTGAGATGATTACCACAATGAACGGTTCTCAAAGTATCGCCTTCGTGCCTCTGCGCTGAGGATATGAACGGCGAATTCACCAGCATCTACCATGGCCCAACCGTCATGTATGTCCTTCCGAGTTTTCTTTGGGAGCTGGAGGGGCGGGTCCATGGACAATAACTGTATAATGCATTGAGTATGAACTACCGGTGACTGGCAATGTTCTACGACGCACCGTCTTTCGGACCAGCCGTGCGAGAGACTCGATCGACCCGCGCCGCTCTGTCCCTTCTTTCACCTACATGAGGCATAAGCCATGACATGACAAGTGATAACTAAAGCCGGGATCACACCTGGGCCAAAACGATCCAGTTCCATAAACCCCCAGGCTCAAGAATACCCTCACCCGCGTATGTGCCGCCGCGTTTGCGACGACCTCTCGGAGTGGACATTGGAAGTGGAGGGCCAGTTGGTTGTGGGATGGGGTCACGTACGAGTAATTTGGAAGGTTCGAGGTATGGGGATTGGGCTAGTTGCGCGTGGAGGGTTTGGAGTGCAATGGGAATGCCATGTGGAAGAGGGGGCAGCATTTCTTTCTGAGAGGATGTTTGTTGGGTGAGCGATGCCTCCGAGGAGTCAATGAACCATGGCACGCGGGAAGACAAAGAGGGGGATAGAGTCGATAGGTGTCGAAAAGAGCACCTTGTTGCTGCGTGCTGCCACATGCGTATGGATGACTGTGTCGCTGTTCGACGCGGGATTGCATCTGGCAAGCGCCGCTGTCGTGTGCCAAAGGCCTTGATGCGCTCATCCCTGCGAGCAGAGTTACTGATGCGCTAATGGCCTATACGCTGTCTTACTTTTCCTGACCCTTAGAGCCGTGTCAATTCTAATCAAATATCCCTTATTCTTGATTTTCTTTTCTGAAATGCGCCGTTGTTCTCACTTATCACAACTTGCTAGTGAGACCCACAAAACGCGAGGTAATGCGCTCTGCCCATCTGTCCATCGTTGCTAACCCGATTCACAAGGTTTACCCATCCATCTCTGAAAGGTGTTTCAGGTTCCAGGACGGCTGTGCTATACGTTTGCAAGCCATGCGAAGAGGTGGTAGGAACCACCATCAACTGTGCACTGCAGTTTGCGGCTTTGGGACGGACTGCTCCTAACCTGCCCCCTTTAGTCTCTAGACTTGCCCCATCGCCAAGGAGTACGTTGATGCCGTGCCATCGTCGAAAACCGACCGCCTCCACTTTTACACAGCACATCTCTTCCTTTATGCGGTCACATCGGTTTGTTTCAGTTCCATGTTGATGGGTGTCGGGAACTGTTCCTCTTTCGACACCTGTATTATGACAAATTCTTGTTCAAATCTACAAGGTATAGTACTCTAATACATTCAAGTTATACATAGCTTCAATTCGAGCTGCCTATGAGGAGGCTCTTTTCGTACCGACGCCATTCACGAGGGACGTTAGGTCACCACGGGCCACTGCTAGATTTGACGATACGGGAGACTAGCCAGACACCGGCCGCACAGGTGCTTTTTTTGTGCAGAGAAGTTATACAGTTCCAGCTCGTCCCTATCCCTGCTCCTGCCAGTGTTCATACCGCAAGTACTTGCTATCTGACTGTCGGATTTTACTTGGTTGCGACCTGTGAGGTCCTCGACCGACGTGTCCTATTGTCCCTTGTGTTCATGTCAATGCCCACTGTCGCTGCTCACTAGACTCGCATACCCGGCCCTTCTCGCTGCTCTTGCATCGAAGTGGCGACGCAGGTCTCTCCATCCCGGTCCCATTCTCATCATTGGCTTCGGGGAAGAATGGTGGGTCATTGCTCACGGAGAACGTCACCACACATTAGTTGTTCCTTAGCTTAGTACCATTTGTAGACAATCATCTATATACCGCAGTTAGTTGTCTCGGTCTCTCATTCATTGTGCTTACCGTGACACTGCATGCTGAGGTTGACTACTGCCCTCGTCTTGGCTGTTGTCTCTGTGCCATCGCCATCACTGGCATCCTCTACCACCTCCCAACAAAATAGGAGGTCATAGCGATATGGTGTGACGTGATGAGTACTACCATTGAGAGGGTTAGAAGTCAATCGGATTCTCGCGCCATCAAATCTTAGAAATTCGGCTATGTCCAACTCTATGGCTTGTATGCTACTAGCGGCGACCCGTGTGCTCCGCACCGGGTGCGCGAACACCGAGAATTCGATAATTCATGGCACTCATAAGCGGCAGGATCACAACCAACCATTTATTTGAGGTATTGGTACAGATATATGTTACATTTGATCAGGCTTATCACTATTTCCTCATCATCTGAACTTCACATTTCATGTGTGTCTTTCAATCCCGATGTGTTTTTCTCTTATTTTAATTTGTTGCAACTGCGTTGGCCGAATCGTCAGGGTGGAGCATAAGAGGTGAATAGGGTGGCGTCGTACGAAAATTGGAAGCGTGAAGAACGTGAGGATGTGTTGGAAGAGGATTCTGCAGGGTTGGTAAGAGAAGGAATGTTTAAGACAATGAAAGATGCCTATGCTGATTAGTACAGGTATGAGATGGAAGCACTGCTTTGCCCTGAAAGCAGATGTTGTCAACTGAAATGTGAAGGTCTTTACTCATCCAAACAATGTCTCTAAAGATATAATACAGACCTTCACGTTTCAGTCGATAACATCTGCTTTCAGGGCAAAGCGATGCTGCCCTCTCATATGCATACTAATCAGCATAAACATCTTTCATTGTGTGAGGTCGAATTGTGATGTTCAAATTCAGAACTGGCGTCAATGGAAGGAGGATGTTCAATCATTGACCATGCTTTTGCGACCTGTGTGGATGGTTATGAACCAAAAACAAAGAAGAATGAAAAGACTAACGTGAATCTACGCCACATAATAGCCAACATTGTCGAACGACATATCTTTGAATTGAAGTAATGAAAGTTTCCTGTCAGGATGTTTCCTTCGTCCAGCCACATTTGGCCGTCAAATTCGAGCGATCATGTAGATTTGCCCCCGGAGCGTGGGTGTTCAAGAACAATGGGGCCTGCCTGACAAAGTGGTGAAAGAGAAGGGGTTTATATGAAATATGCGAAGGGTTTGCCTCCGGGGTCGCTGACTGATGCTGGCCAAGATAGGGATGGTTTGAGTCAGCCTGAAACGGAATGACATAGCCGTGGAGAAAAGCGGAAGGGAATGAGCGGATAAAGAGACGCTCCCGTGACGGCCGGGGCTTGTGGCTGCTGAATGTGCAATACAAAACATTCAACCTGTGATTGCATGTCGTATCCCACGAGAATCAAAGGCGTCGGTATCAACGAGACCGGTAGCGTCGATGTCATCCAGAACCTTGAGTTGGCCTTCCCAGATGTGAAGCCGACCGACCTCCTCGTGAAGGTGCATCATTTGTCACGGTCGTCTACCTAGGATGAGGTTCGAGGTTCGATACTATCTCGCAGGTTGAATGGGCTGGTGTCAACTTCGTCGATACCTATTTCAGGTAACGCTAGGGTATCTGGATCAACGATGTAGGCTCATACCTGACTACAGGTCTGGCCTATATCAGAGCCGAGAACGCCCCCTCCCTATTGCTTCAGAAGTATCTGGAATCATCCTGGAGCTACCCTCTGACCCGTCTGTTCTCGAGAACTCAGACTTCAAGAGTCGAGGCTTCAAGAAAGGGGGCCACGTTGCCATCGTGAGTTCTTCTGGGATTACGTTCAGGTCCTTCGTTTCTCTATTTATGTCCGCCGTTATAAGAACGCTTTGGGCGCACTACAGGAGTACGTTGCGGTGGACTGGCAGACAACCGCCTATGCTGTACCAGACCAGATTCCTAGTCGTGTCGCTGCCGCCGCGCTCATTCAAGGCCTCACAGCACTCGCTCAAGTGACCGAGTCTCATTACGTGGACAAGGGAGACACCGTTCTCATCCACACTGTGGCCGGTGGTGCTGGATTGCTGCACGCTCAAATGGCCAAAGCCCGTGGTGCCACGGTTATCGGCACTACGTCCACTGCAGAGAAGGCTGAGCTTGCAAGGGCACATGGCGCTGACCACGTTATCCTCTACAAACAGGAGAACACGGTCGAACGCGTGCTCGAGCTCACGAGTGGCGAAGGAGTGAACGTGATTTACGATGGTGTAGGAAAAACAACGTGGGTGTTTTCCGCAACATACTGTAGGAATGTCCCTGATAGACTGCAGATTCGACGATGATTTCAAGATGATCAAGCGCAAAGGGACCATTGTGTCCTTTGGAAATGCGTCTGGCCGAGTTGAACCCGTGGATCTGCTCAAACTTACGGAGAGGAACGTCAAACTGCTTCGTCCCACGTGGGTTCCTTGCGTTTTCCACACCTTGTGTGCCCCACTTACACGTCCGTGCTTCGTGGCTCCAGGATAGCCAATTATGTGGTGACACTCGAGGAACGCAACCGTTATAGCGTGGAGCTCTGGAGATTGATATCTAGTGGGGCCCTGAGGATCAACATTCACAAGGAGTACCCTTTTACGGCCGAAGGCGTCCGCCAGGCCCATGTCGACCTTGCGACGGGTAAGACGACCGGCAAACTTTTGATCAAAGTTGCCGATTAGCTGGATTTCTTCACATGAGGCCTGAACGAGGCGAGGCAGTGTATTTTTGCAACTTGAATGCAGCCGCTGTATGTACCTAGAACACGTGAAATGCAGTAATCTGGTGTGTTTCTGCCTCGAGGGTAGCGTAAGTATTTGTGGCGCTCGTTCGCTGTCGCGTCCCGCTGTCTACAGGAGGAGCATCGTGGTTAACACGTGTTGGTGATATTCTCTTTGGCTTAAAGCTTCCAGAATCCCTTCGAGCCTCTTCACAATCACCATCATGTCTCTACTTCCCGTTGCCGTCGTCGTCGTCGCCTGTTTCTTCCTTTTCAGAATGCTGGGTGGGAAGACAGAGAAAGTCGCACAGCCACAACTCCCCCAAACTTCCAAACCTCCCCAACGCAGAGACAGCTCGGAGTCGGGATCAAAGCCTGTTCCAGTAGATGGGCTGGCGTCATTTCACTTTGTCGAGGGCAATCCCTACGCCAAGCATGCGCCGAGCACACCACCCAGACGTCATCCCTGCCGGGTCTGCGGAATACCTTCCATTAGGCGCTGTATTCACTGCAAGTCAGCGTATTATTGCTCAAAAGAGCACTGTGTACAGGCATGTCTCCACTCCCACTACAACATAGGAGACTAGGCACCTGATCCGTGACACCGAATTTTTAGGATTGGCGGACGCACAAACCGCACTGTTTACCCAGCCTATCCCGTAGTCGTTCGCCCTCAAGGACACGCCCTCTTCCAGATGCTTCAGAGCGTGCGAAAGGACTTCGCCCAGGTGACACTATCACAATCGCAGCGTACTTCTTTGGTGTCGACGCAGATGAGCCACGCGTTGTCCAGGTCACCTGTACGCTGAAAGAGCCGGAAGAAGACGGCTACATGGGACACAGCCCTAATTTCAAGGAACATGCCCAATGGCCTTCGCTAGGGTACATCGGGGTGCGGCGCGAGACCCCTTCACCAACGGCGCCGCTCCTCCCCCATTCGTTGTCGTTGTTCTTCCATGAGTTTGGGGTTATTGATAACCAGCGCCCTAATCGGTGTGTCGAGAAACTGGTTGGGGGCAAGGGAATGACGCACCAGCAATGGATGGGGGATATTATGCTTTTCCGTGACGAGGTTTCGGATAGGTATTGTGATGTTACGGAAGAGGATTTGGCTCCTGCCGTCGAATACTTCCGGGATTACGGTCGCCTGTAAATATGTAGATACTTTAGTAATGTACTAATGCCTTAGAATAGAGATTTCCTCATGGTCCCCCTCTGTACTGATACGATATGAGGATTTGCCGAGTAGAGAATGTATTCTACTAGGGTGACTGGTGCCAGTGACCCTGAGCCCTGGATGTGTTCGGTCCAAGTTGAGCACCAGGAAGAAGCTCAGTCCGGGTCAGTGGGTCGCGTGAGCAGAAGAGGGCAGCCGAGTCTGACCGAGTCTGTCACGTTCCCTTTCCGAGCGCCCACGCGTCCAAGACCGGCATGCCAGGTTCGACGCCAGTCACGGTCCTCCATCCAACCGCGACTTTCACCCACCAAGAGCAGCAGCCATAATGGCCATTCGCGCTGCCATTACCGTATCCGTCACATCTTTTCTCCTCGGTATGTCCGTACAAAAACATCCGTTGCAGCACTTTATTCCCGGTCCGCTCAACCCCGAATCTTTTGTGCACAACAGGCGTGATTTTCACCCACTGGATTGCAGATTCACTTACCCTCTGGAAGACACCCGTGACCGATGCTCATCTATGGGTCGCAGCTAGATATTACCATGTCATTACTAAAGGTGCACCAGGAGTCGGCTACGTTATTGCCGCTGCTGCTACGCTCGGCGCCGTCACGATTCTCTGGAGTCTGGGCGACGGAGAGGCGGGAAATTTGATGTTCGACGGTGCCAGTATCTGTGAGTTTTTTTTTTTTTCTTTTTTTCAAATTTCAACGTGCCTGTTTGCCTCCTCATCCTGACTGCCCTGATTAGTCCTGTACAGTACCGCCATTGCTGTTTACGTACAATCCGTACTTCCCAGTACGTTCACTGCCAGTGGTCTAGTGCTCTTACTCGTCACTCACTCACATCTCGCGTACTTGTTTTGTTACAGGTATATTCACCAACTATGTCGTGCTCCCACCCCACCACCCTGGTGCCAAGTTCCCACCCGACTTGCGCACCCCAACACTGGGACTTGCATCGAGCCACCTCATCTGTAGCGTCGCACTGACAGGTGTTCTCGCCCTGCAGACAGGCAGATGGTGGGTAGAGCGTGGAGACGACGATGCTAGCGCCGCGGAGAAGCTCAGCGCATCTGCTCGTGGCAGCGGGGAGAAGGAAGGTAGCAAATCGGGATCAAAGAAATCTTCGCAGGGTGACGGCGCGGCGGAGCCAGCGACTACGTCAACATGAGGGGCTGATACATGGATGATTCATTTTTCCATGTTATATCTTACACCAGACGAGAAATCTTCTCTCACAAAAAGGGCAGGAGATCTCATACAGGATTTTGACTTACGATAGTTCACTTACGGAACGAGGGGCGAAATAAGAAATATACGAATGTATATATAGGGAGAGTGGAGATTATGTAGCATGGCTACGATGTTACTCTTGTACGATGTCCTCCTTGCGCGGTTTAGACTCCTTGATTTCACCCAACAAGCTCCGCGCATCTGTCTCGTCATTCTCGATCACGATCCCCAGCCCTTCCTCGCGTGCGAGTCCGAGGACATGCTCAAGCTCGACATAGCCATCGTGGTCGACATCCAACTTGTCCACAACATGCGCGACCACGTCCTCCTCTGGTCGGTGTCGGATCATTGATAGTGCCTTGGCGAGGTCCCGTATCGGGATGCGACCTGCCGCGTCGCATGCAATAAGTTGCAGCGAGCTACCCACACGCGCATCGTACTCTTCAAGTTGCTTATCTAGTTTTGTTACCATGTTGCATATGCGCTTCACAAGTGCCGCCGCTTTGGGATCCTATTGGTGGGGCAGCTATCAGTGGGCATTCGCAATGGCAACCTTAAGGAAAGTAGTACTTCAGCTTCCTCACTAGCAGCCCGTTGGTTCTCTTCTATAAGGCTATGCAGCTCATCGCGTTCCTTGATTACGGACGACTTTGCGGAGAGCACCGAGAGCACTTCGACGAGTTCCTTCAGCTGCTCTGTCGTCATGCGCGTGTCTTCCTCCGAGGGCTCAGAGCACAGCTGCCATCGGGCCCTCATCAGCTAGCCCTCCGTAACAAAAAGCACATAAAGCATACCTCAGAGTCAGGTAGCAATGACTCGGCCATGCGTGTCTCCTCCTCACGCTTTGTACGCTCTGAAGCCTCGCGTTTTGCTCGTCGTGCATCCTCCTCCTTCTGTTCTTGCTCTTGCTCATCTTCTATTAGTTCTTCTTGTTGCTGCAGTACCTCAAGTCGCTGCTTGTATGACGCTTTTTCCGAGTCGACTTCCAGCTCCGCTTCACTCAACTGACCTCTCATCAGTCGCTATCCCGGAAAATGTAATAATAGGAATCAACGTACAAGGTTGTCCGGCAATCCACTGAGCACATATTCAAGACTGCGCACGACGGCCACCCGGCTGGTCTCATTTTCTCCGGGCTTGCGGTCGAATTCAAATGCGCGCCCGAGGATGAGTAGAACCCCCGAGACGCGCTCACTGAGATGCAAGTCGATCCAAGTCTTAAGGTCCTCACGTAACCGCGCCGGGCTTACACCGTACGTGCGGATACCTCGACTTTGGCTCGCATGTTGCAACTCGGCTGTGCTCAGTTCGGCGACGCCCTCGGCGAGAATCGCTTGATCATCCCGGCGGAGTTGCAATAATCGCGACCGAACTGCGCCACGTAGAAAGTTGTCTGTGCCGAAAGCATTAAGGCCCATGTATCGGCACATTGAAGTCAGCTGCGGCCGCGAAAGGTTGTCGAGAGTAAGGTCATCATCAAAGAGCTTGGCGACATTTATAATATCTTCATTAGATGGTGATTCGCCCGTTGAACGCACCTTGAAGGAAATCTGTTGGCTCGAAAGGAGGACAATTAGATAGATAGCGTACTTTGCGGAAAAACTCCTTGAAGGCATCGCTGCCCAGGATATGAGCATTTGCCTTGAGGCCGGACTCACGAAGCGTCTCTTGAAGGAACTTGGCCATCTCAAGTCTCATGCGGAGGAGCTTTCGGCCCTTTTCTTCCTGGGAAAACGGAACAAATGTCAATTGGAGTTCTTTAGTGAAAATAAACAAGCACATGCAGCTGCGAACTTGTCCTCAAACGTAGAAGGGAGCATGTTTGGGAAGAGCTTGAGGGCGACAGGGAGTAGGAATTCCATGAAAGGAACCACGATGAAGACGGCAAACGGAATTACTCGAAGCAAGTCTTGTGTCGTCCGGCGAAGCTGAGCAGTCAGCCATTGCAGTCAGTATTCAAACTGATCAGGTAACTACTACGTACCTGCCTCCGCTCACGGCGTGTGAGGGTTTCACCTTGGAGGATTTTTCTCTGGAGGCGCGCGGAGATGCGAACCTCTTTGGCGAGGAGTTTGGAGCCTTGCCAGTAGTGCTGTGCCTCGTGCTTAATCTTATTCCATACACGGGAGAGTATGGGCTCTGCTGGTTTGGCAGTTTTTGTTGCTGGTGGGGAGGGAGAGGGAGGGTCAACTGTTGTCTTAGTCGACTGGAAGCGAGCTAATGGGTGCGCCTGGATAAGTCGCTGAGGCACGAGCAGTGTGCGTTGCGCGTGCGAATACGTGGCCACACGAGAATGCGTCCCATAACTGCGGCGGATTATAGTGAGGAGTGCGAGTGGCGGGGAGCGAGGCAACCATAGAGACATAAGCAAAGACACTACAGAGCTGGGTGAGTGAGGGAGGACTCGGAAGCGGAAGTTTGACGCGTCGTCATTGGCGCGCGCCGATGGCAGCCTCGCTAGACCCGACAAGCCGCGAGTACAAACGCGCTAGAAGACATCACTATAAAACCACTAAGAACCGCACAGAGAGCTTTGATACAGACTGGACGCCTTTCAGGGTAGCAGAAAAAAAATACAAAGCGCGCTTTCCTCCTCCCGATCTTTCTGATGTACTTGATCTTGCTTTGCTGGACGAGACCAGATCCTCAGAGATTGAGCGGGCAGGATGGAAGGGCCGCGCAGATGCGGTTCTAACCAAGGAGATTGGTCTCAGAGACATTCGGGTTACTACTGCACGAACGCGCAGGGCATTTACAGTGGCTGGCATTCCAGGTGCGTAGAATCCAATGACACACGGGTCAGGCCTTGTATCCTTGTTCTGACGTTCGCTCCATATCACTTATCAGGTTTGGTGGTTCTACCGTCATTTGTCTCGGAGAGCACGCAGCGCGACCTGATCCGATGGTCCCTTGGCGAACACGCTAGACACCCAAACGAGACTAATCTCAATGCCCACTACGTCCTCCCTCCATCCGGCCTTTGGTCTACCTACCTACACTCGCCGGAGACCATCATCCTGCCTCGTACCTCTTCCTCAATGGCCTCACAACCACCGGATGCCCCAGGTCCGCGGCATCTTGTCTCGAACACTCCAGCTTCGCCCGCAACCTTCTCCCTCCTTAAGAGCACGCCAAAGCCCCCACCAGCACCGTCCATGCATGTGCAACCGCTTAGCGTGGCCGAGCTTCTTCCGCGCCTGCGCTGGGCAAACATCGGATGGTCTTACCATTGGGCAACGAAGCAGTACGACTTTACACGTGAGGTGCAGCCGGTCGGTGAGCCATTCAAAAAGGTCTGTATTGAGGTAGTGTGCAGCATCAGCTGGCACGACGTTTTCGGAAGCCCGGATGCAGAACCACCTGATGGCTGGGGAGATGATGGCCCCGACTGGCAGACTTGGGGGGAGACGTATGGTTAGTGCCCCATGCGGTCATGTTACGCCCGCGTCGTCTACATTTATGGGCATCACTCAAGTTGTGCGCTCGCAGAGCCTGATGCGGGCATTGTTAACTTTTACCAAACGAAAGATACCTTGATGGGTCATGTCGACCGCTCCGAGATTTGTGCCACTTCCCCTCTTGTTTCAATCTCGTGAGCATCTTTCCTGTTTCCATCACCTTTACTAATTTTCGATCCATTACCAGGCTGGGAAACGCTGCAATTTTCCTCGTCGGTGGTCTAACGCGCGACGTCGCGCCAATTCCCATCTTGTTGCGCTCTGGGGATATCATTGTCATGTCCGGACCTGCGTGTCGTCGCGCATACCACGGCGTTCCACGCATACTCGAGGGAACGCTACCGGCTTATCTTGGGGAGGGTGTCAATACCGATGATGGACTGTGGGCGCCGTATGCGCGGTACATGGACACGACGCGAATCAACATTAACGTGCGGCAAGTGTTTCCTAAGGGATTCAACCCTAGCCTCCCGCAAACTTAGGACTGTCGTACTTACGGCTGTAAGTTGTCCAAGGTATGGTGGTTTGAGCAATGCTTTATATCCTCTCAAATTTCGTGTGTAACCGATACTGCGTTATTGTGTGTAATGAATGTCTAACTGCCGTAATCCAAATACGATGGAGCATTTCGAGAGGATGGGAAGAAGGCAGAATGCAGTTTGCATCTATCCTAAGACGAAGCTATTAGACAGGCTGCGCTCCCGATGTGCCTTCGCACGTCATGATAGTCAACGTCGTGAGCTAGGTGTCGGAGGTCGGTCTCGTCGGAGGCACGGAAAGATGAACAAACGTACAGTCTTCAACTTCTCCCCAGCGTTCGATCTGGCTTGCGACCTCTACTTGAGATGCCAGCGCAGCCTGCTCAGCATTGATATGACCATGTACGAGTGCGAGTGCTATCAAGAACGACTTGGTTGTGAAAGTCACGCGCTCCATCGCTGTCCACAAAACATATTTACATGAATGGTGAGACAAAACAATGAATTGATACGCAACCGGCCATTTGCCAGGGATCAAAACCCTGGAGTACTTCATCGAGATTCTTTTTCGTCGCTTCTGGCTGAGTATTGAGTAATAGAGAGTTGGAGGTGAGAAGCTCGACATCGAAGGTATCACGCGCCCAGGCGAGCAAGGGATCCCAGTGGTCCCTTTGTAGACGCACAAGGGGCTCGGGATCGTCCTGGTGAAAGCTATTCCACGATTGTCAGACGAGTGAGTATAATTCGTAAGGAGTAAGGTACTATACCAGATAGTATCGGTATCAAGGTATTTGAATAAGGCGTTGCAGACGTCGGCGCGCGTCGTAGCTTCATTCATTGTGTCTATGGCTCGTGCTGCCAGTGAGGTCTACTCTCGTATTTCAATTGACAAGCGCTCGATAAAATGCTGACCTAGATCACATACCATGGGCAATGCATGCGATTTGAGCACATTGCGTTGATTCTCCCACTCAGTCACGATGAGAGTGGCAGCAAGGCGTTTTGAATGGGGCAGCAATAAAGACTTTCCCGTAGGCGTCTTAAGAGGGCGAGAGTCAAGCGTGATAGCCAGAGTGCCTCCTCTCTCTTGGAGATCGACAGTTTTCCAGAAGCGCGTGAGCGTTGCCTCTGCACCTGTGCGTATGTGAGTCGTCGAACAGGATTTAAAAGGATACACACACGATTCGTTGCGGTGGCCAGCGTGCTACAAACTGGTGGCGTGGTAGATACAAACCTGCGAAAGCTCCAGATAGCGCGCCGCGTAGACTGTGTTGACGTGCGGGCCTGCAAGACAGCACGACCGAGCATCTTCCAGGAATCAGACCCTTGAACCGGGCCGCGCGTTCCGCGTTCAGCAGTTCCCTGAAACCACGTGAACAGCCACAGACGCGTCGATTCACCGTGAAAGGTGACCGCGACGGTAAATCAGCCGCTCACTACGATGCGGCAACCCGAGTCTAAATCCACACAAAAATGTGGTGCTGGGATGAGGCAACCTATGATTTCCAGCTTCTTCTCCCAGCCCTCAAAGAGTGTTGGCGCCAGTTCTGAGCCCCTCTCCAGCTCCAACTCTCCGATAGACCTCACAATTTCAGATGACGACAAGCCACCTGCCAAGAAACAAAAGACGACACATGGGCCAACCTCGGATTCTAGTACTCAGCAGTGTCAGCACCAGTATCAAAGTCCGCAGCCCCCTGCTTCTCGATGGTGCTATGTCCCTTCGCAATCACCGGAGAAACCCCCGGTGGATCCAGGGGCGAAGAAGCGGCGTGAGCTATTCGCGAAGCAGCTCTTGGCAGACAACAGCTCATTTGTTGATACGACTGAGGGCTCGGATGGGCACGGGCTTCCGAGTGACCATGCGGACGGGGGACCAAATTCTTCTGGAGCTGAGTCGGACAGCGAGTTTAAACAATTGCAAGAGTTGTTCGCCCGAAAAACAGAACAGAAGAAAAAGAGGACGACGACTCAGGAGCGGTCCTCGAAAAAGCAGACAGAGGTTGGCCCCAGTGGCGAGCCGTATACTGCTTTGGAGCTGCAGGTATGGCGTTTCCTCACTGCTAGGCGCATGAATATTCATACTGAATAGGTTCTTCAACTCAAAGCCAAACATGAGGGTGTACTTCTGATGATAGAAGTGGGTTATAAGTACAGATTTTTCGGGGAGGATGCGAAGGTTTGCTTGTCCTGGGGCACACTGTGATTATTCGCTCATTATTCATGGTCAGACGGCCGCCAAGGAACTCGGAATTGTTGCATACCCGGATCGTAACTTCATCGTTGCGTCGATACCTACTCACCGACGTGACATTCATCTTAGAAAGTGACGATCTTTGCATTCTACGGATTCCTCATCTGACCCTTTTGGAAAGGCTGCTATCTCGGGGCCACAAAGTTGGCATAGTGGGCCAGACAGAAACCGCCGCGCTAAAGAAAGCTGGCGACAACCGTAATGCTCCTTTTGAGCGAGAGCTCACGCATCTTTACACCGCCGTAACGTGAGCCAGGGTCTATGTTTTATATCATACTCCCATATACTGATTGTCCTTAGATATGTTGACGACCTCGACTCCGCTGACGATGTGGTTGCAAATGACGCGCCGCTATTAATGTGCCTGGTCGAACAGCTACGGGGTGGCATGGGAGCCGATGAGAGGGTTAACATTGGGATGATTGCTATCTGTCCTAGCACAGGTGACGTTGTATGGGATGAGTTTGAAGGAAAGTGTCTTATCGGGTACTCATCTGATGCCACTGAGGACTCATCAGCCACCCTCAGATGGTCATATGCGTACGGAGCTGGAGGTGAGTTCGTTTCTGAGTCTGCCAACTTCTCATTTATATATCTTTATCAGACGAGGATGGTGCATTGCAAACCTGCGGAGCTACTGCTGGCCGAGCAGGGACTGACAAAACCTACTGAACGAATGCTCAAGCATTTTGCAGGGTATGCGCCTTGGAACTTGCTGGTGTGCAAAGGTTTGACTCTTAATAGGAGCACTACAACAGAGCGCAGAATTCGAATCGAAAGGCACAAGAATGTTATGTCATATACCGATGCGTTCGACTTCGTGTCCAAGTTTTACACCCAGAAGACACATAGTGAAAAGGCGTCGACAAGTTTCATGTTAGGTCTGTACTCGAGCCCACTCACCCACCTTAAGGGTGCTGAAACGTGACAGGGAAGCTGATGGCCGAAGTGACTGATTTTCCAAAGCAAGTTGTTGTGGCCCTAGCCCAGTGTATTGAATACTTGTCAGCCTTTCGTGTTGCTGATGCGTTGCTGGCAACAAACTTTTTTGCCAAGTTCACAACCAGGGTGCACATGCTTCTCAATGGCAACACCCTAACAAATTTGTGCGTGATGTGCTCCCATTGCAATACGACGGAAGCTAAAAATGCAGAACCAGAGAAATTTATCAGAACGATACCGATTTTACAAGTAAAGGGTCTTTAATGTGGATTTTGAATAAGACTGTCACAAAGTTTGGTTCGAGACTACTGCATAGTTGGGTTGGGCGGCCTCTCATGGACACGGCGTGAGTTCACTCAATGATAAAATCTGATAACATTTCGCGTGCTTATGGTAGCTCAGGGTGCTGCAAGAGCGAATTGACGCCGTCGAGGAGCTTATTTCAACTCCATTACAACATTTGCATAAACTGCGCCCAGTTTTAAGGGGTCTACCGGATCTGGCAAGAGGCTTGTGTCGGATTCAATACGGAAAAGTATATGACCTTTCATACGTGCTGGTCATCTTGCTAAATTATATTTTTCCAGTGCACTCCTAAAGAGCTAGCTATTTTGCTCCCAGCATTCAACAGAATCGCCAGTGCCTTTCCACTCTTTGAATCTTCTGCCGCAGTAGGGTTCAAGTCAGAACTCCTCAACGGTATCTTCTTTGCGCTGCCTTTACTACGAGAACCTGTCCAACGGCTCATCAATGCCGTTGTGTTAAAGAAGGCATCAGCCGGGAATAAGGCTGAAATGTGGGCCGATCCAGAACGATACCCGGAAATTGCAGATGCTGATGGTGTAAGCGCCAGTTGACCTATTTAACATCTGCGTTCTTTACTAATTTGTGAAGGCTGTATTACTGGTAGAGAAGGAACTTGATGACCAGCTCAAAATCAGTAGGTAGAAGAACCAGATATCTGTGACTAAAGTTTGACTGGTCAAAGTTAGGGGACAATTGAAGAAGCCAGGACTTCAGTGGTCCACTGTCTCTGGTGATGAGGTAAGAGAGGTTCACTATACATTTTAATTTTCTGATCGAATATGTAGTATTTGGTGGAAGTCAGTCGTTCTGAAGACCTGAGTAAGATCCCACACACATGGTTCATGCACAGCAGGTGAGGTTCATCAATTTTATTCTAACTATTGACTCATTTAAAGCAGCACAAAGAAAGTGCGTAGATACTATACCCCTGTGGTAAAAGAAAAACTTGCCCTGCGAGAGCAATTCCGAGAGACGCGTGACGCAGCCGCCAACAAGGCATTCCTCTCCTTCCTCGAAGATATCGCACACAATCAATACGCAATCTTGCGTGACGGTGTGAATAAACTCGCCACGATCGATTGTCTACTCAGCCTCGCTCTCGTTGCCATGCGCAATGACTATGTCAAACCACGTTTCACGACCGAGGAGGATGTTCTTGAGATCGTTAACGGGCGACACCCGATGGTCGAGGCGTTACGCGTGGATCCGTTTGTACCAAATAGTATCGTTCTCGGCGACGACGACGAGCCTCGTAGCAAGATCATAACGGGCCCAAACATGGGTGGAAAGAGTTCAGCAGTGCGTATGATTGCACTCATCGCGATTATGGCGCAGATTGGGTCGTACGTGCCCGCAGCAGCTGTGAGATTGAGTATGTTGGATGGTGTTCTAACGCGCATGGGCGGTATGTACATCTTTATCGAATAGGTGGATTTGGGAGCGACCTTAACTGTGCTCGACAGCCTCAGACGAACTCGCGCGAGGACGCTCGACATTTATGGTCGAGATGTCGGAAACGAGCGACATCTTGGTAAATGCCACGAACAAGAGTCTGGTCATTCTTGACGAGCTTGGCCGGGGCACATCAACGTTCGACGGTGTACGGCTTTTTGTGGTGTTGAGGAACACCCGATCATACAGAAATCTGACGTGTATTCTAGATGGCGATCGCTCATGCTGTTCTTCACTACCTTGTGAATACGAAACGCTGCAAGACCCTCTTCATCACTCACTATCCACTTGTTGGTGCGGAATTAGCGCGGCAGTTCCCTGCGGACGTTCAAAACCTTCACATGGGTTTCACTGAGGACACGCGGATCAATGGGATGCGGGAGATTACTTTTCTGTATCGTCTTACCAAAGGTCTCGCCACAGAGTCGTTTGGGATCGAGTGTGCACGGCTTGCGGGAATCGCGGAGGATGTGCTGGAGACAGCTGCGCAGCATGCAGATGGAATGCGTGGTTTGGTTGAAGAGAAGACGAAGCGAAGCAGGTAAGTATTTGCATAATTGCCTCCTTCGTTTCTTGTAATTGGTTGACACAAGGAAAAGAGTACGAAAAGCGTTGAAGTTGATGAGCACTTGTTCAAGTGGCTCTATCGTCGATGCTAGGGTTGCTATGGAACAGCTACGACGTACAACCCTTCCGGTTGAGGCCGAGGAGCAACAAGGCCAGTAGGACAGTCCGTAATCAACAGTCAGTCACCCTTTTTCGCCCTCCGAGAACAGAGTGCTCTACCATGCCAGTGCTGTACTGTAACCCCGCGGGAGGAATGAAACTGATTTGTGAATACACGACGTTGTCCAATAATCCGACCTTTCGTTGGCTTTTTTCCTGAT
>QFEZ01000556.1:12007-60800 GCA_003316425.1 Russula lepida | reverse complement strand
TTTTTTTTTTTTTCACAAATTTTTATTTTCATGTGACAGGTCAACCCCTGTCAACCCAGGCCGGGTAAGGGTTCTCACTAGGTAGGGGTAGGGGTCACTACTTTGTGACCCCAGGTTGACCCCTGCTACACACTAATAAGGACTGGCCTCAGGTCCTCTTTGTCCCTACACATTGGTAGCCCTTCCCCTTGTTCTGCCACCAACCTTGATGTATGCATTGAGTCTCTGCCCTCTTTCAATCATGCTCACACTTCCTACACCAACATCTCCTCATTTACCCATCTTTTCACCTGGGGTCTGTTTCACTATGGAGAAGTTCCATGATGCTGCTGATGCTGCCACCCTGAAGATTAGACACTAACACTCCCACAGTGCAATCAATGACCATCACTGCTTTAATAGTGCATGGAACCTTTGATGTTTTTCACTGTGTAATTTTCTGTTGTGAATTAAATTTGCCTACAAACCATGATTTTGCAAGATACCCAATGAAGTTTTTCTTGTCAAGTAAGCCATTTTTCTCTGTAAGTGTGCCAGAAGTCTCTCAGGAACTGAGTATTACATGTCAATGATTCCATGTATTGTGCACCAGATAAATGCCTTACAATCCATTGAACTGGCACCCCTGAGCCAGGGGTAATGTT
Organism: Russula lepida; assembly: GCA_003316425.1. NCBI lineage: Eukaryota > Fungi > Basidiomycota > Agaricomycetes > Russulales > Russulaceae > Russula > Russula lepida. The sequence continues at coordinate 60,156 of QFEZ01000556.1, read as the reverse complement.
GGCTGATAGTACACTGGCCCCAAATGCTCACGCCACTTGATTTTCATTGTCCCACTATTAGACAACATACATGAAATTTAAATGTATTGTCCATTGGGATTTTCCGTGAGAAAGTCATCGAAGTCCCGAGGTCGCGCTTCAGGTAGTGTACAGTAGTAGCCCTAAGAAGCAAATTTTCTGAAATGTCCATTTTGGGAATCACTTATTTTGGCGCTCATGGGCGGAAACACAAACACTCAACATCCATCTTGATCTTGATAATTGTTCTGCGACGCTCGCCTGGTTATATACGACCGTCCCCATTGTTCACACATATCTCTTTTCAGTCGTCTTTTGCTCCTGGGTTGAGAAGCATGCCAATGACCGCGTCCTCCTGGATACCACACTGTTACCCTCCTACCCGTCGCTCTGATCATATTGATGTGTATCAGAGCGAAGCCCAGGGTGAGGTGAAAGTTCCGGACCAATATGCATGGCTCGAAAAGGACGGGGAGGAGAAGGAACGATGGCTTGCCTCTCAGGAGACTCTTGCACGTAATTTCTTAGATTCGCACCCAGATCGCGCGAGGTTGGAGGAAGAGATCAAGTCTAGTACCGACTACGAAAAGGTGAGCCTTTTGACTTGTGCACAGAAGTAGTACATATTAGTCATTGCAGTTCGGTTCACCCTCATTGCGAGATGACGGTCGATGGTATTGGTCATACAACAGCGGCCTGCAGCCACACTCTGGTCTGTGCCCTCACCTCTGGTCGTATATTGTCTACTAAGTTTACTGAAACAGTTTATTATCGCTCAAAAGATTCAAAGCTCCCCGATGCTGTTCCTGGACCTGGTGGCGAAGTGTTCTTCGACGTACGTACAATAACTTCCTCCGAATCTATATCCACCCCATCACCCTGTGTCAGCCAAACGTACTGTCAAGTGACGGCTCTGTTTCTCTGAGTACCGCATCTTACTCACGTGATGGCAAATGGTTTGCCTATGCTTTGTCCCGTTCGGTATGTCGTTGTGTCGCAGTCACCATGCAAGTCATTATCGTTTCTTTAGGGAAGCGATTTTACAAACATTTACATTCGCTCAACTGAGCATCCACTGATCGATGCTGACAGTGACATGCGTCTCTCCGACGAGCTACGTTTCGTGAAATTTTCTTCCATCGCTTGGACACACGATAGCAAAGGGTTCCTTTATCAAGTTCGTTTCGATTTCTTTGTCCCACCTAGGCTGATTTACTCCATTAGAGGTTTCCCGATCGTTCGACGAGTGGCCTTACTGGTTTGGATAAGGTAGGTGCGGAGGTTGAAGGTGACAAGGACGCCCAGATCTTTTACCACCGAATCGGCACCAACCAATGTATGCCTCCTTGTATATCTTGCGCCTTACTTGATCGATGATTTGACGCAGCCGAGGATATTTTGGTGATCAAGAACTCTGATCAACCGGAATGGCTGTGGGGTGCAGCGATCTCAGAGGTGGATGGGCGTTGGCTTGAGCTCTATATATCTCGGGATTCGTCGCGGGTATGCTTCTCTGTGCATCTCATTGCTTTCCGATCCAACCAGAGATAGAAAAATTTGCTTTGGCTGGCAGACCTTGGGAAGGAACCAATAGGTTCAAACTTCAACTGGATTAAGCTTGTCGACGACTTCGAGGCCGAATATAGCGTGTACGACACCGATTATGCAACTATGTACATCTATATCTTGACCCTCATTTTGTTACAGCATCGGGAACGATGGAACGAGGTTTTACCTTCATACAAATGTAGATGCGCCACAATATAAGGTCATCACTGTCGACGTTGAAGCATTCCGTTCTGCTTCGGGGTCAGGCCCAGTTCATATCAAGGATTTCAGCAAGGATCTCATTCCCGAAGACAAAAAAGCGCAGCTGGACGATGTATCGATGTTAGGCCATGATCGCCTGGTGACCGTGTACAAGCGCAACGTCAATGATGAGCTTTACATCCACGATCTCAAGAGCGGCAGACAACTCAAGCGCCTGGCGCCGAATCACGTTGGCACCCTTGCCGCGTACGGGCGGCGCAAGCAACAATTTTTTTTTGTCATGTTAACCGGCTTTGACACTCCCGGTATCGTTGCTCGTTATGACTTCTCTGAGTCAGATGGGGATGCGGACGGATTATGGAAGATTTGGCGCGAAACGAAGGTGGCAGGTCTTGCAGGAAGAGGTGGGATTCTGGCAGAGCAAGTATGGTATCAGAGCAAGGATGGTACCAAGATTCCCATGTTTGTGGTTCGTACTAAGGACACGCCTCTCGACGGCAGTGCACCTGCCATCCAGTATGGTGGGTGTGTCATCTCAGGTCTCCCAGGCAATGAGGCTCACTTCGCCGGAAGGTTACGGGGGATTCTCTATCTCAATTGGGCCATTCTTCAGCCCGTCCATCCTTACTGCTATGCATGCATATGGCTTCGTGCTTGCTGTACCAAATATTCGTGGCGGTGGCGAGTTCGGTGAGGAATGGCACCTCGCAGGGACACGCGAGCGCAAGGTATGTCGATTCGGTGCCTGGAAAATTGGCAATTGAAAATTACGCATCTGAAGGTAAATTGCTTCGACGACTTCATCGCGGCTTCGTGAGTTTCCCTCATCTCACCGAGCATTGCTAAGACCTTTGTAACTTCAGTGAGTGGTTGATCGAGAATAAATATGCGGCGAGGGGGAAAATCGCCATCAATGGTGGTTCAAATGGCGGTATGTTGGCTTAACCGCAAACCATATATCGTGGCCCACAGGTAGTCACTATATTAATAGGTCTTCTCGTCTCCGCCTGTGTGAATCGCGCCCCTGAAGGCCTTCTCGGAGCGGCTGTCGCGGAGGTTGGCGTACACGACCTTCTGAAGGTGCGCTCTCCCAATGACTCCCATCACACGTTTCTATACCCACCTTTACTCTGTCTTGATCCTAAAAGTTCGCGGATTATACCATTGGACATTTCTGGACTTCCGACTATGGTAATCCTCATGATCCTCATGACTTCGACTTCATTTATCCGATCTCACCGGTGCACAACGTGCCAACTAATAAAATCCTTCCTGCAACGCTGTTGCTCACTGCTGATCGTGGGTGACTCCCAACGCGATAGGAAATATTGTCTTATTGTTTTCTTTGATGGCAGACGACGACCGCGTTGTTCCTATACATTCTTTCAAGCTCGCAGCAACCCTTCAACATGTTGCGGCCGGTAATCCGCATCCTCTACTTCTGAGGCTCGAAATGAAAGCCGGGCATGGCGCCGGCAAGGCAACAGAACTCAAGTATGTGTTTTGAGGTGAAAACACCGTACCACAATGTTAATTTGGATCGCAGAATCAAGGAGGCAGCAGATAAATGGAGCTTTGTCGCACAAATTTTAGGACTGGAGTGGCGCGAAGATAGTTAAAAGCAGTGGGAGGATGACGCAATTTCATTTCGTTGCAAGGAAACCTATACGAGTAACTGCATTCGATCAACTGTGTCGAGGAGTTGGTTCTCTGGAGGGAATATCAGTTTTCAGCACACGATTTGTCTTCGATCTTGGTGTGGGCGCTGTGATTGGTTCTGAGCTATAGACAGAGAAAGGTGGTATTCAGAGTACTTACCATTCGTGTTCTCCGTAACATAGAATCGCCTAAGGATCATGATTGCTTCCTCGCGGCAATATCCGTCTGTTGCATCGAAAGGCGGATGTTTTGGATGTGCAAGGCTGAACAGTTCATCAACACAAAAGTAGCGTTTGTACTATTTTTGTGGATCTACCTCCTGTTAACTCCTAGAACGCTCCCGCACCCTCCGAATCGCTCGTTCGCGCAACCATAGAACACACGTTTGATACCCATCTGACGGAGTGCGGAGGCACACATGATACAAGGTTCGACAGTAACGTAAAGCGTTGTGTCTGTGAGGGGGTACGCCCCGCTTGCTAGTAAACTGGGAGGTGTCAAAGATGGGTCGGCGAGGATTGCATCCACGGCCTCGAGTTCAGCATGGCGGGTGGCCTGCATTAGAGTTCGGCGTTAGGGAGAGAGACTCTGCAAAGACATGTGAAAATACGTTTCGGAGCTCGTTGGTACGATTGCGCGCTCTGGCGATTGCCCTACCACCGCGCACGAAGACGCAGCCGACAGGTACCTCACTAGCCGAAAGGGCTTCCTCCGCCTGCATATGAGTATGTGTACTCAAGCATAAGTATTTGTGCACACCATCTCCATAGCCTGAAGCATCCATGACAAATGTTCACCGGAGGCCTCCTCAATCTTACCTGTGTCACCTATGATCATGGACAAGGCAAAAGTAGTTCACTTTGAGCCTTTACCACGCCAACTTATCCTCTCCGGAGCACACGGACCGAGTGAATTACCACGCCTCAGGACGTGTCAAGACCAACCAATCGGACAGCCAGTAAAGGGGCAGCAATCGGTGCCCGTAATGCTACGTCCACTTTCTAACTCCATATTCACTCGTACTCCTGGTTCACGGGCGGTTCTTTTCTCATTCTGCCGACATGAGTTTCCCGTCTTTTGTCCCTTCAAGTTTGGCCTCAGATTTGCATCAAACCAGAAGGGCGCACCCCCGATAAACAACGACATCCCATACACATACGTCCGCGTCGTTGACCCCGAGACAAGAAAACCGTTACCTCCGAGGCCGCTCACAGAGGTGGTGGACAACCTCGCAACTGAAGTGCAGCCCAAACAAGGGGGAGGTCCGCCCAAAATATTCGTTACACAATTCGCGCAGCTTGTCGCGCCACCCTCAGAAGCTACAAACGGCTATGCCCTTGTGAAACTTGTTGATCACAGAGAGGCCGCCGCACGCGAGAAAACTCAACGTTTCAAGGCGCAGGCGAGCCGGAAGGCGTCCGAGGAGAAGGAAATTCAATTTTCATGGAGCATCGGAGCCGCTGATGCGCAGCACAAGCTTCGAAAGGCTCGCCTGGAGCTCGAGCGCGGGGTACGAGTACAACTCGTGTTTGCCGGCAAGGCCACTGGAGGCGCTCAGCGCGATTCTGGGACGAGGACAAAGCGAAACGCGCTAGTGGCACAGCTGGTCGAAGAACTAACAGATGTAGCGAGGGAGTGGCGAAGGCGAGATGAACAAAGGAATATGGTAGTGGTATATTTACAGGACCATCGGCGGCCTATTCCCCACAAATCAGTGTATACAAAACAGACACTAAGCAAGCCTCTTCATCCACGTGAAAAGCAGCGGTTGCCCTAACTATCACATATTATCATACCCTACCACCTGTCCTTTGGTAGAATAGACACACTCTAAGTGTCTTAGCACAAGTTTCACCACCCCGAGCGACGCCACCGACCCCGCAATGGTAAGCCTTTCCTTTTGACCGTAGGAAGTCGATATGGGGCGAAACGTCCCCGCACTTCTCTCCCAAATGAGTACGGCCGTGCACCAAAGTCGGACCTATCTTCTGATATAACCTGTTCATCCCGTCCCACATACCGAAGTCCGAAACCGATGGGAAGAGCGTAACCTGAGCTCCTCATGCTCTTAGCAATCTCTTCCAGCTCGGGGGTCCAGCCACGAGGCTTCTGACCTGTACCGAGAAGGTGCTTGCGCACTTTGCCTAGCCGGTATTTCCACCATGAGCGTGATCGCCGACAGGAACCACATGGACGCATCCCCGGTCGACGGTAGACGAGGCTAAGCGCTGCATTGTAAAACCGTGCATCCACCCTCGGGGGTGCGGGGGTGCGTTTCCACTCTCGGCCCTCCTTGCGTGCCCGCACGGCAGCCTCGTGCACCTTGACAGCTGCAAGCGATAGAGCACGGAAGACCTCCATTCCCTTCCGCATGCCTGACGCGGCGCGTTCCGGGTCCCGTAGGCGAGGTAGAGGTCCCGACCGTTTTGCACGAGTTACTGTATGGTCGGCATGCCAACCCTTCGTTTCGTCTGCATGGAGCTGGAGCATCGCTGTGTATGCATGCACGCTCAAGCACCAAGGTGCCATGACGCCGCTCTCTAAGCTCTTTGTCTCGGCGGCACGCGCAAGCTCCCAAACGCGTTCTGCGAGCCTCCAAAGACCAGCCTTGCGCAGCGCGTTCAGCGCAACAGCGAAGAAATAAGGACCAAGAGCCACACCACGGTCTACACTTGTCTGCCACCTGGCTAAGAGTTCCTCGGATGATAAGTTGTCTTGAGACAGTCCGAATTCCGGGATGACTCGTGTTATCAAAATAGCCACTGCATCAGGGCGGCCAGTCGCCACAAGGTGTGCCATATGCGAGGTGAGTAGTATTTTATCTGGCCTGAGCTCCTTCGGCTCTGGGATGTTGAGCTCGTATTTGCGAGTGTGTTCGAGTAGCTTACGGAATCGATGAAGACCTCCAAACTGCAAATCGCGTGAATCAGTTGGGCACGACCCGGAGTTCCGTGCTTGCAGCGTATGGGGTGAGAAACGAGGTAGGGGATCAGGCTTATTGTCAGGCATTTTCCAAGGCATAACCCGTAAAATACTCTCAGCGATGTCGTTACGACGCATGAGTGTGGAACTCCGTAGCAGAATATTGTAAGTGGAAGTGTTCGGAGCGAGAGGCGGCTTGTGTGATTCTGTCATGTGATAAAGAACACGATTTGCGAGCGTTAGGGAGTGACGATGGCGCAATGCATAGTGCAGTAGGGCATTGTAAGACTCCACGGTCAATGAAAGAAGTTGGCTTGTATTCGGACCCGGTGATTCTTGGTCGGGGAAGGAGCGCAGGAGATTGAGGAGTACCTCATGGAAGTGACGATAGGCGTTACGTAGCTGTCGCTCGCCAGATGGTAGAGTAATCCATACAGTGTGTGGGCACTGTGGATAGGAGTACAAGACTTTGATGAGTGTGGCCAGGTTCGCGTAAGGAATCCTATGAGCATCGAGTTCTGAGGCGAGGATAGCTAATGCTTGGGATGCCTCTGAGAACAATGGATCTTCTATACGTGTACAGTGTTTGTCCAAAAATTCGATGACCCTCTGATATAAGAAATGCGAACCGTGATGAGGCAGGAGCTTGAAACCACGAAAGGGCGCTTCCGGAACTTTCGAATGGATGTAGGTCATTGTGTCCTGTGCCCCCACTCTCTCAGCCTCGGTTGCGACGCGAGAACATGTGTGACGCAACTGGTAATCTTTCAAAAGAAGGGCAAAGAGGAGGGATGCAACTAGAATTTCTCCTTGCATAAGGCATGCACGGAAAACACTTTCATACATGCCAGTCGTGCGTTGCCAGCGATGCTCGCGCGCTCTATTGAGGAGACGTACAGCAATGCGGGTTAACGGGTCCGTGGGCATAACATTTTGGAGCTCCAAAATTCTTGGTCCAAGGTTCATCTTCCGGGGTGAGATAAGACTCCGCAGACGACCGTAGACAGTCTGGGGCGATTCAGAACTTCCTGAGTATAATCGACGCAAAAGAATTTGGAACGACAACGGATGGATTTCCCCCCCGTCAGCCATAATTTGTTCGGTAAGCTTCGCTGCAGTCTTGGTCTCACCAGCTTTCAACAGACTGTGTAAAAGGCAATGTGCAGCAAGTCTAGGAGACACAGGCCGTGCAAAATCAATGGGCACGAATGGAATGGGTGTACGGAATGGCGATTGAGGGATGGTACCGGAACCAGACTTCCGGTAACGATGCATCGACCAACGCAGAGAGTGCCACAAGTGAAAACCATCCCAGATGTCACCACGGGCGACACAGATGCGAATAGCGGCTGCGCTGGCACGGGATATTTGAGGTGATGAGAGGTGACCCACTACAAAGGGTGATGTAGTGATTAACGGTGCGGAGGGCGGGATGATGGCGGGTGAATGAAGGTGAGAGCATGGGCGAGAAGGATCTAGGGTGGGCGACTCCATCGTACATGACGTTGGTTTGTAAACATGGTACGCGGAAGTGAGATTAAGGTAAGGCTGTGAGCGTATGCGCCAAATTCCGGAACGGCAGTTCTTCAATGCGAGATTTTTTCTTGCTGCACTCTGTGCGAACATAACGGTCCGTGAGGTGCTGATGACATTGGCCTTCGTCAACCAAGTGCATTGCATCCGCCTCGCATGCCTGCATAAAAGTCAGGAGATGTCCTATGTCGCAGCACAGCGCCATACCTAAGCTTCCGAATAAGAGTGGAGTGGTCCTATCGCGATCCGGGTAGAATAATGTGGCTATAAGTACTCGATGTAGCGGGCGGCAGACAAATTCCGACTTCGGAATGTTCCGGCTTTGAGCTAAACAAGTGTTGGCACGTGATGCGCGTTGCGTCTACTGGTTGGCTGGTTGACTTGACTTGGACGCTTACAATTATTATCATGAGCTACGAAAGGCATGGAGGTGGTTATGGTGGCGGTGGGCGCAGGCGTCGCCGAGGTGAGACAGCTGTGTGCTTGGTCCGTCTACAGGAACATTAAAACTCGTCCAGACGACTACGACCACTATGACCACAGGCGAGAAGCTCCGGAGTCACCAGATCAGAAGCTTAAGACCGCCATCATCAAATTTGGCGAAGTGGTTCGTTTGTTGTGCCCTCCCACTCGCTTGTCTTAATGTGAAGGTACGCAGGACGCAGAGCAAGAGCTTCCTCAACTTGCTGCCAAACTGCGCTCTCAGGAGCAACTCAGCATCCCCACAATTGCCGAAGGTTTTCGCTTGGCGTATGCTCTCGTCCACTCGTTAATTCCAACGTACACTTATTCCATGAACTCAGAGTAACTGAACAGCCATACAAAATTCCATTCTATGCGGCCCTCCTGTACTCCTTGTCTATACCCACTAGCAATGAAGATGCAGGTGCTGCCGAAGAGAATACTACTAAACCCCCCCTGGGCAGGCTAATACTAGATGATTTCTGGAAGGGTTTTCAGGCATATCTGGATAAACTGGCTTGGCGAGAAACCCGCCTCTGCGTGCGTCCTTATAACCCCATCCATCCTGTGTTATGTTCCCTAACTCTTCCAACGAATAGATTCATTTTTTCGCGCATCTAACCGTCGTGAACCTCATATCGCCCCAATCTATGCTTGGACTTTTGCAGTCATTTACCGCTGTCCTGGATGAATTTGGTGTTTCCAACGGACGGGCAAAACGGGCGGCGAGATGTGCAGCGGAAGGGTTGATGAGGGTACTTGCTTTTGTTTTTCGTATTTCCTTCTCAGACTGACCTAACCGGATTTAAGGCTGGCCAGGTTCTAAAGGAATACTCTGCGACCACCGTCATTGAGATGATTGCCAGCATCCAGGCATATAACGATTCGGTGAAGACAGCGAAGTGGCTTGTTCATCCACTTTCCCCCCTACATTCTTTAGAGGTGTCTACTGAGCACGCTGATGAGGTACGTGGGACTTCCCATGCAACCACATGACGTACATTTGACAGAAGCGACGTAGATGCTTGATTGCGCAGTCTCCGCACTCAAAACCCTCGACCCCTCTGACTTCATTGACGTTTCAGCCATCTTCCCACAACCTTATACAGCCATGAGAACACCGACTGTTGTCCCTTTCGATCTTCCTTCCGTTCTTGTGCCACCGGAGGTCATCGAGCTTGAGGTTTTGTCTCCGGAGTCCAGTGAGGGTGCTCCAATTAAGAAGGAGGAATGGCCAGAATTCATGCTCCGCCTTTTTGATAACGATGTAAAAGTTCTGCGTTGTATCTCGTGGCTGACTGACACATCTGTTTTAGATTACAGCCGATCCAAAGACACCTCCGGGCTATGCAGTGCGGGCTGATTTGCTTGATATCATCGAAATTTTCGAAGTTAATCGCAAGGAATGCGCACGACTCCTCATCGAGTATCCGAAATGGACCGTAAATGGCACCTTCAAGCCACGCCCTGGAGATCCGTCTGAGGCATCTGACCCCATTCCATTACCGGGGCGCGACTGGCAACTTGAGTCCACTCTTATCGAGGTTTTTTTCTTTTTTTCATGCCGTATTCCACTTATCGTTTATGCTCATCGGCATTTGGCCAATCCAGACAATTCTTGGCTCGCAATTCCTTCTTCCTGAAAGTCCCGTCAAGCCAATATATTACATTGCACTGATCACAGAGCTTTGTAAATTATCTCCGCAAACCGTTGGACCAGCGGTCGGAAAGAGTATTCGCAAGCTTTACGGTTACTGTGCGAATGGCCTCGATGTGGAGGTACTACGTCGTTTCTCGGAGTGGTTCTCGATTCACATGAGCAACTTTGGGTTTCAATGGGTATGGAAGGAATGGTTGGTCCTTCTACTCGGTCAGTTGATGATGTCAAAACACTTAAAACGCGGACAGGGTTCCAGATCTGGCATTACCGATGCAACATCCAAAACGAGTCTTTGTGCACCGAGCGCTGGAACTTGAGATTCGGTTGTCATACTATGACCGTATTTTAAAGACACTACCGGAACCATTCCAAGATCCATCAACTGGTGCCATGCCAGATCAGGCTCCCGGGCCCGTTTATGAGTATGAAGATCCAGGTATGGTTGCGCAATCCTTTCGCTGTTGATCACACCCGTTTTATAAATTTCTAGCGGCGCCGCATTATGACGCCGCGCAGGACGTCCTTAACCAACTACGCAGTCGCACGAAGCCTGAAGATGTCCTCATACACCTGGACACGGTGAAAAACAGCCTAGCCGAGATGACTGAGTTCAACGATGATCCTGACACCCTTGTCCGGTCTATAGCTATCCAATCACTCCTACACATCGGCGCTCGCTCATTTTCACATTTCCTTAATGCCGTTGAACGTTACTTAATCGTCTTACGTGCCCTATCTGGGCCACCAGAGGCAAAGGGGCATGTCCTTGAAGTCGTTGCGAACTTCTGGAGACGGTCCCACCAGATGGTTGGCATTGTGTTTGATAAGTTGATGCAATACCAGATCGTGGAGCCCGCGGATGTCGTGGGGTGGGTATTTGCGCACAGTTCTAGAGGTCTCGATTGGGACTTGCTGCGCAGTGCGGTCGACAAAGCGAACGGGCGCGTTGTTGTTGCCAGGCGGCGTGTTGCTACTCTTCGGAAGGAGGACGACGATGCTCATGCGCGGGCCAAGGCCAAGGCCAACGGGGGTGTTGCAGATGCTGCAGCGATGGAAGTCGATGCCGAAACAATGCATGGTACAAACGCGTCACAGTTTTAGAGTGCTTGTAGTGCTGAACGCCAGTGGTCAGATCCGCAAGTAGTTCAAGCAGAGGACTCACCACAGCTTGTGGCAGCTCTCAAAGCCTACGCAGCTGTGACACGCGAACAAAAATCGACACTGGCACACGTGCTCGAAGGATTCGTGCATACTCTTCACACTTCCTCAGACGCAGCACGACGTGTCATCGCTGTAAACTCGTGGGGTGGACATGCGAGCTGGGGGGACGAAGAGTGGGTAGCGTGGCGGACTTGGATGTGGTACAAACACTTTTGTCGAGTGGTGCGAGCTGTATTCTGCATTTTCTGCGAAGCGGATTGCTGATGTGCCTTCATAGTACTCTCCATACCTCCGCAGTTTTGTCACGACACTCACTGCTGTCTCCTTTGCGTCACTGGAGAGCTCAAATGACGATGCGGGTGTCCTGATGAAAAAGATATGGCGCATGGCTACTGCTCAGGAATGAGCCGTTATCTTATTTAATCCTGTAAATGTCAGATTCTGACGTCCATGGCGGGAATACGAGGTGTTTAGCGTCGCTCACCATTTGCTGTGAGCATCCGCCGGCTCGTAATATACGGCTCAGTATTGCTAGCAGTTCTCGCATGACGTTCATTATTATTAGCTACAGTCTGTCAAAAGATTATTGCCCCCCACTACTTCAGTAGTGCATTTTTCGTTGTGGTCCGTTCGCAATGGATTGAACAGCCCTACATCCTTCTCAACAGAGCTTGATGGAATTAAACCAGTTCACTCTCACTTTCAGGGCTGTTACTACAGTAGTAGTTATCTGCAGCCACCGCGACAGTACTAGTATATGATTGGCCTTGATGCTTTCATCTTACCAAAGATTTGATTCCTTATGGGCTATTCCTAGCCTCTGTATTTCTGGCATAGAGCTTTGGGATCAGAGCAGTCAGAGAACTGGCAGTAGCAGTCGGGCTGTTTAACTTGCATTTTTTTCCTCGCCTGAGCGCAGACCCAGACCCGGTGTGCGAGCATACTGAGTGGGCCTGGTACATCGTTTCACGACTTCATGCTTTTCTTTCAGTGGTCAAGTGATAATAAATAGGTGTTAGAACACAGTGCTTCCGTAAAAATTACTTCAATCTTGTGGAACAGCTGCGTAATTCCGGTTTTCCTTATTTCAAACGCCAGGGACGCGCCGACAGTCCTTGACACGCGTCGTTCCGTTACCTTTGCTCAGACCCCACATCATGTCGAGAACCTCATATGATAGGTATACTTTCTCGCTCCTTCCCAAGAATGACCGGCATTTACTCTTCTTTTCTAGATATCTCACCGTATTTTCGCCAGAGGGTCGGTTATACCAAGTCGGTAAGCCGCTGAAATGCTGTTCCAACTAACTTGATACCATCAAATTATCATGGCAGAATACGCTTTCAAAGCAATATCTGGCTCTGGGCATACTGCCATCTCCGTGCGTGGGCAGGACACCGTTGTCGTTATTATCCAGAAGAAGGTGCCCGTAAGTACATGCTGTGTAAATCACCCGTTCAGTTCAGAGCTTACGCGTCCTCCAGGATAAACTCTTGGATGCCTCTACAATCACCCACCTTTTCAGCATAACTCCTACGATTGGTTGTGTGATGACAGGTCTCATCGGTTCGTCACTCGTCATTTCTTTTATTGGCTCAGATCGACTAAGACCTACCTACCTACAGCTGACGCTCGCGCTCAAGTAAGCCGCGCTCGTCAGGAGGCTGCTGACTTCCGTTACAAGTTTGGATACGAGATCACACCTGATGCCCTAGCAAGGCGACTGGCCAATATCAATCAAGTATATACTCAACGCGCTGCGATGCGGCCCCTCGGCATCTGTGAGCAACTCTTAAGTTAGAGTTGGCGACATCCCTAACCAGCCTCGTTAGCTATGATTCTCATCGGGATTGATTTCGAACTGGGACCCCAGATATTTAAGCTTGACCCGGCAGGCTACTTCGTGGGATTCCACGCTACAGCGGCAGGTCAAAAACAGCAGGAAGCTATGAATCACTTGGAGAAAAAATGGAAGAAGCTCAATAGCGGCAATGGCGCAGATGACCCAGTCGCAGCTGGTAAGACGTTGAGCCGAGCAGAAGTCATTGAGGTCCGCCATCCAATAACACCTACAATGACCCCGCTGGCTAATCAGATTCACATAGCTCGCCATTGAAGCACTTTCAACGGTTCATGCAACGGATTTCAAGGCCGGTGAAGTAGAAATTGGCATAGTATCAACAAGTGAAGAAGAGGATGTGAAGACACGGGGACTGTGGCGGTCGCTCAGCGAGAAAGAGCTCGATGAACACTTAACCGCGTATGCGGAGAAAGATTAATCACGATGTAGTCTGTGCACGCCCACATAGCTTGTATCAAAATAGTCTAGGCATTGGAAATGGTGAATTCGTAGACTATCTGATACTAAGATGGCCACTGGCCACCCGTGGGCTATGATGTACCGTGGTTGTGTCTCTAATTCCACCGCAATGATGCACCACCGCTCTACAATACAGGGCACAGATCAAGACCAAAAGCCACGCCGAAGCACTTAACTCACCAGGACAGCGTCTATCTCTGCATCTTCTAACTGCCTGATCCTTGGACGCCAAAGGTGCTCTGGAGCCTCCCAGAAATCGTTGAATATCAGCCGCTGCGAGTTCTTCTGAGTGTTTCGACCAGATGGTAGCGATGGACTATTATATTTCTTTAAAAAATCAGGGAATGTTTCCTTGAGTTGTGCCGGAGCGGCGGGATGTGGTCGCTGAGGCTGTGGCCCTGGACCATGCTGAACGGGAACACAGACTATGAAATTATAAGTGACACTAACCAGGTGGCCATTGACGTTTCCCAATGAAAGAAATGAGCGGCCTATGCGCAACGCGGAAAGAAGGATGCATGCCAGATGTAATGAGGCAACAGATGCTTACGTGAACACGTGGCGGACGTTATTTGTAGTTGTTTGTTGTGCTCGCCTCGTGCACGTGTTTTGGGGAACCCGTGTCCGATTCTACCCTGCGTGGTTGGTACATACACCTCTCTCACTTACTTCATCTCCCCATGGGCCCAAAGTGCGAACCACTGTGCCGTTTCGACGACAGGTCCGTCCGGATACACATCGGAAATCCACCGGAACTCATTTACTCACGTGTAGGCTATACTTCACCACCTTTCCTCATCCGCCACCCAAACAAGAGACCCTCAACAACCCCAGATCTCAGCTAGAACAAGTCGATGTCCGCGGAATATGCACACCTCCTTGCGAATCCTTAGAGCCTACAAAACACTACTACTTCACCATCGATGATCAACTCATGTACATGTCCTTCTTTCAAGACTGGGGTCCTCTCAACGTCGCCATGGTTTATAAAGCCTGCATATTTATTCACTCATTACTTATTGTAAGTGACTCTCTGCTCTATGATACGACTCCAAATATTTTCGTGATCTACGTAAGAGAGAACGAGACACCAAACGGACTGTCCTTCACACCCTCCGCCCAGACCCACTCCAGTCTCTAGGTGTCTTAGGATGCTCGGAGATCATAGAGTACCACTAATACTGCAACTCCTCTTCTTTGGTTGCTTTATCTCATGCCGGATAACTGGTCCCTATACGCAGTACCCATTCATGATGCTCATGCCCCATTCCAGGACGAAGACCTTGCTTCCCACCGCCTAATTCTTTACACGTCCGATGACCCCCAGCGGAAAGCTAATGCTGCGCTTCTTATGGCTCTCTTCTCCGTACGTCTCGATTTGTTATCTTTCTTTCTTACCTTACCTTCTCTTTAGCTAATTGTACAACAACGCGCACCTTGGGAAGCCTTTCAGCCTATTGCTGAACTTGAGTTCATGCCCTTTCGTGATGCCGGCCGCGGTCGTTCTGACTTCAACCTAAGCATTCAAGACTGTCTTTGGGGAATGTATAAAGCAATGCAGAACGGACTCTGCGATCTCAATGAATTCGACATCGGCGAGTACGAGTTCTATGAAAAGGTAGAGAATGGTGATTGGAATTGGATCTCTCCGCACTTCATTGCCCTCGCATCGCCCATGGACCCGGCATGGATCAAGAACCAGAAAGACGCGGCGAAAGAGCAGGCGTCAGCCGTAGGGGCCCTCATTTCACCCGCAAAGGGCGTCAAGCAGCGGGAACTCGCACTGCAACGCAAGTTACCAGCGCCGTTCCAAAATTGCCTTGACTACTTCGAGCAACATAATGTCAAGATCGTCGTCCGGCTGAACAATGCGCTCTACGACCACCAGACATTCATTGATCAAGGCATAAACCATATGGAGTTGTACTTTGATGACGGCACTAACCCGTCTGACGAGATCGTACGGCGATTCATCGATGTCTCGGACGAGATCATCCAGGCTGGTGGTGTCGTGGCTGTTCATGTGAGTTTCACGTACGTATCAACTCGTTGCTTACCAATTTCATGTGCCATTAGTGTAAAGCCGGTTTGGGACGGACGGGCACCCTCATCGGCGCCTATCTCATTTGGAAGTATGGATTCACTGCAAGTGAGGCGATTGCTTTTATGCGCATCGTGCGCCCTGGATGCGTGGTCGGTCCCCAGCAACAATTCATGTACGTCAAGCAGCTCGAGTGGGTGAAGTGGGCAGCTGCGGACGAACTGCGGCGAACTCAAACAGCCGCAACAGTTGTTGCAGCTGCGATCGTCGCCCCAGTCACACCCCCAGCTGATACCGACACAGAAAACGTACCCATGGACACTGCCCCTATCGTCGCCGGAGTGACCACCGTCCCACCAGTGACCCCAAATAAGCATGTCGCCGCGGCTTCTGCTCGTGCCCGCGCAGCAGCTACTCCAGGACAACCACGCAAGACGCCAAACGCAAAGCGAGTTGCCACCGATTCATCCGATGACGAGATGGAAGGCGAGAGAGAAGATGTTCTTCCAGCCCTTGGCACCGCACAACCGCTAACGCGCCATAAATCCCGTGCGCCTACCAAGACAGGCGTTTCCAGACTCACCGCCTCCGAACAAGGCCCAACCCGGGTTACACGCTCAGCGGCAGCAGCGGCGTGCAAGCCTGGCAAGGTACTTAGCACAGCCGCGAACAAGGCAAACGTAAACGCTCCACCGAACAAGATTCCGAGGCTTGCAAATGCGACGTCTGTACGCATCTCACAGAAAGTGCCCAATCTTCCTCCCCCCGCTCCTGCGCCACGCCGCACCGCGCGCCCTGCTTCACCTACTCCGTCGAGACTCCCAACGCTTGTTCCAAAGCGTTCTGGACATGGGCACCACTCGTCTGTCAGTAATCTCAGCAATGTAACACTCAAAGTCCCGGCCCATCGTGCCAACGCCAACGAGTGGATGAAGAATGGCGTGAATGCCGTCGTCAAACCTGGAAACAGTAGAGGCGAGCGGCCAGGTCTGCGAAAGGTGAGGCGTCGACGCAGCAGCTTCAGTGCAGCAGATGTCGTCGCATGACCGTGGCTTCATAGCTCACCTCTTGGATTCGATTTGCTGTTCATCTGTTTTTGTTATAATCTGTCATCCCGCATGGTTTTACAGCATCGCCCCTTGCATGGACCTTCCATTGACCATCGCCCCCCAACCGCATCAACTACACTCCGCATCTTACCCATGTTTTCATTCCATCGGTTTCTTATATATATATGTCTGTCACATTTAGCTCTGGCGACCTTTTGAATTGGACGTAGAAGTACGTACAGGCGAGGCATCTGAGATCCCTCCCGCGTGTGATACCTAACATATATCTACACGCTACACACCCGATGTATAACTACTCGACTCTAGTATACACACTCCTGCAATATCTCGTTTTCTATGGCATCACCCCTCGTGCCGAATACTTGTGTACACACTGGAAAAACCATCTGAGATCGTCTGGGTCGACGCCAGGTGTGATGCCATGTCCGAGATTTGCAATCCACCCCTTCGGAGGGGCACTCCCTGCACGAAATGTCGCACACATCTGACGCACGCCATTCTCGATTGCCTCGCGTCCGCCATATAATCGATTGGGGTCAAGGTTCCCTTGAAGCGCTCTATTCGGCGCCACGGCGCGCACATCTTCCGGCACAACGCACCAGTCGAGACCCAAAACGTCGTAGCCAATTGCCCCTGCTGCTGAGAGGGACACAGGCGCGTTAGCACCCTTGGCGAAAAGTATGAGAGGAACTGCAGGGAGATGGTTCTCCCGGAGGCGTGCGCGAACGGACGTGACGATGTACTGGAGGGGCGGAAGTGCGAACTCTGCAAAGTCATGGGGGGAAAGCTCTCCTGCCAACGAATCGAACACTTGCAGTAGCTAAATGTGTTTCTCGGTGAAGGCACTAGAATAGGGTTCTAACGTGGAACTCACCTGAGCACCAGCATCGACTTGGCCAACAAGGTAGTCGACGCAGATATACGCGATGCGAGCGAGGAGCGCCTTGCTCTCCCGCGGATATTTGAACAGGAAAGTTTTGACTTTTTGGAGCGTCTTAGACCCGCCCCCCTCAATCATATACGAGAACAGGGTCCAAGGTGCGCCGCAAAAGCCAATAAGTGGGACCTCGCCACGGAGCCCATGCCGGGTGCGTGTGATCGCGTCAAAGACGTAGCCGAGTTCCTCGTGCACGTCGACGTGCTCGCGAAGACGTGCGAAATCTGCGGGCGTGTCGAGAGGAGCAGGGAAGAACGGCGCCGGGTTCATTATAACCTCCAAGCCCATGGCTTGCGGGACAACAAGGATGTCACTGAAGATTATCGCTGCATCAACGAGGCCTGGATACCGCCTGATTGGCTGGAGCGTGACCTCGCACGCAAGCGAAGGTGTCCGACAGATTTCAAAAAACTCGTGCTCAGCTCGGACAGCGCGGAATTCTGCAGATGTCGATGAAGGTTGGTGATTAGTGAATAAATGGATAATTATAGAGGTTAAGCACATGCCAGGGAGGTAGCGACCCGCTTGGCGCATCACCCAGACTGGCGCACGCTCGGTTTCTTCCCCTTGTGAACGACATGAGACACGTGAGAGACGAGGGTTGAGCGACGAACCTCTTGCCGCCCTGAGAATCAGATCATTCTTCATGGGAGGAAAGTTTTTTCCGAGGGGCTCTTCTGGATTCCAGTCTGGTGCTTCGACCATGGATGGCACAACTAACGGGATCACCGTAGTAGCAAGGATTCGAAAAATCTGAGTAACCGAAACATGTCTCAAGCTAAGTATAATGAAAAGGTGAAAGTTGACACACAAATGTTGACGTCTCGAGGGAGATCCCACTAGTGTCTCCTCAGGTTGATACTGTAAGTCAGATACCAGTAGGGGCCGCGGACTCGCAGTGGGGGGGCGAGCGGGAACCGACGAAGCAAGTTTTCAAATCTAATCTGATATCCGAGTCATGGCCGTACTCCTAAGTCCAGCGTATGGTTCAAGTTTACTGTATTTCAACGTAATTACAAATGACGGCTGTGGTATTTCGGAGTACATTCCGGAGTACAATGTACTCGGATCAAGACAAATATAATACATCATACATCACACTTTAGCTTACCGTTCACAGTTTCGTTTGACCATGCTTTGCTCTAAGTGCGGCATCGACAATCTCCGTCATGCCGATGACGGCCTCATCCTCCTGACAAAGTCCCACAAGCTGCAATCCGACAGGCGCATTTTTGAAGGTCTCAGGTGAGTCATCTTCGGCGAAATTAACAGTCAGCGCAGAGAATCACGAATGAGAGTGGCCCATACACAATTCATATACCCTCTGGTCCTCCTTGTTCAGGAACTGATGTGCGGGTTTAGGTTGATCAAGTACGGGATCTACTTTGGTAACAGGGAACACGCAAGCTGGATAGTCCAGCGCATTCCAGACGTATGTGTACTCGGCATTGCTGTAGAAGACTTAGCGTTATATCTAGATAAAGGAGGGAATCGACACGTGCTTGTTCTTTCCGTGGGGTGTGGGTGGAAACGGCGCGACGGGAGATATGATAGCATCCACTGGTCGCCCTGTGGAAGTAGATGATTTTGTACTCTGCCAGTAATCAAGGTATTCCTTCCGCAGCGTTGCTCGTCTCTTCTGAATCTGGAAAAGCTCGAAAGCGGAGATGCCCGTGTCCCTGTGATATGCGCCAGTCTCTGAAGTAGCGGCTAAAGTGCTAAAATTCGACATGCTCTTCAAAATTGGCTCGCCTGTTTCAGATGCGACAGCAGCATAATCTGCTGATCCGGCTGCGCCCCAAATATCCATCTGTAGTGGATAAACGGACTGCATGTCTGCTGTGCCAAATACAGCCCTCACCGTCGTTTTACATATTTCTGCATGCTTGTAAGGTCTCCAATCAATTACTATATGATACTTAGTGACCACTTTGAGGGATGAGAGAAACCATGATTTACCGTCGTGTCCGGCAGCAACCACTGCTTCCTTGGTCATTTCAAGGGCACGGATAACAGGAGGTTGAGGAACAGCAAGGCCATCATTCCAGAGGATGCCGAAACAGAGTTTTTCTCCCCAACCGTGGTCCCTGAGGCGATACTCGAACTCATTCCAATGCTTTCTAGGAGAAAGAGGGTCCCTCAACCAGGGTTTACTACCACTGACGGTCTCCATGAACAGCTTAATGCCACAAAGATCAGCTGAGAGCGGTCCGAGGACCGATGGGAGGGAGTCCTGGCCTTCCAGTGAGTTAGCTGAACCCTCGTATGGAATGCGGTGATAGGAAGGCCGAAAGCCGTATATCCCCGTCATTGCTGCTGGAATACGAATAGAACTAATAGTGCCGGTGAGTGCGATTACCATTGAAGGGCAGAAAAATTTACCCCCCAACGTCCGAACCAACCCCCAAAATGCTCCCATGCATTCGAATTAAGGCACCCTCCCCCCCAGATGACCCACCAGAGGTCAAGGCGCGATTCACAGGGTTGACAGTCCTTCCGAACACGAGGTTGTAGGTCTCCGGCCACTAAATATTATAGAGTCAGGAACGACTCAAAACGCGCACAACATGACGTGAACCGAACCATGAGTGTTTGCGGTACGTTGGTACGAACGTACAGAACGGCACCACTTTCAATCAAGATTTCCGTAAGAGATGCATTGCGCTCCGCTACTTTGCCGATCCACGAGACGTATCCTGAGACGGCGCCCAGATGCATTTCCGGGGATATCAAAACGGATATATGGTCCACGTACCCATTACCGTCTCCAGTCCTTCGATTCGTATCTGGTCCTTGAGAGAAACGGGAAGGCCATGAAGCGGTCCAACTGCTTTTCCGGTCGACTTTAATTGTTCATCGAGCCAAGCGGCCCTCTCGAGAGCACGGTCAACGAAGATCTCTGTGAGGCAGTTCGTCTGGACAGTACGTAAGCATGGCAGATAAGGCTACCATCTGACTGGCAAAAAAGAAAATGGACATACGAGTTGATGGGCGATGATTGCCCTCTTACAGAACGCCATGGTGACCTCGACGGATGACCATTCTCCAGTGGCAAGCTTGTTGAGCAAGACAACGACCTCGCTGACTGCCGTAATTTCTAGCTCTCGCGCTGATAACAGCCCGCAGCCAGCAGGAACGTCCGTAACGTCCAGTACATCATCTGCGGGCGGTGTGATCAACCATTCCGAGGGAATGGATGCGGTTTGACGCCTTTTCTTTTCTGCTGCAAGTTCCTGCCAGGTCGACATGACAGAGACAGAAAAGTGGAGAGAGATATAATGATCATGGTCACCCGACTTCGGCAAGAAGCGATATATTCGAACGTTCTCCGATGTTCGTCTGATCCGTGTTTGCACGAGTGTTCTGACCGTGCATGTACCATATGATCATTCGGACTTTGTAAGTCACACTGCCCTCTCTGCACAACAAGCTTATTGAAAATCCCCATTCGTGCAATGTACAATAACGGCGGTGATAGATATGGATATACTTGGTACACGAGATAAGACGTTCCCTCGCGCCCATGGGTCGCGGCACGAGCGAACCCCCATCACGCGACGTCTATCCCTCATGCTGTGGAGCATCGATATCGGCCAATTCATCTGCCGTTGCTGAATGAGGATAGATAACCTCCCCGATAAGGTCTTCGAAAATTGTTGTGTCGAGCTTCAACAGTCTGATATATTCCTACAAAAATTTTCAATCGCCTTGAAGCCATAGGAGTATATGAGAACATCACCTTGCGCACAGACGGAACGACCTCCCACAACCTTGCGCACACGGCCTTCAGGGCATGTTTTAGTTCTTCCGCTTCTGTCAAGACTCATTAGATTGGATTGGACTGTAAAACTCAAAACCCGGGACTTGCTTCCATCTGTCCGCTCTCCTTCCGAAAGCACGACCCAGCATTTTGCCACACCTTCAACGATCGTGCTCTTCCAACTCTCTATTCGAGGGTTACATTCTTGTATGACCATTTCCAATGCACGAAGGGAAGACAACTGGAGAGTTATTCGTGGGTTCTTGTAAGAAACCGGATGAAGTGGGTGCATGAGCTGAGGAACCAACGCCTGACACCTGGTCATGTTCCGAGCAGCCAGAAAAGGAGCGAAAACGTACCTTCAGGTAGCGGGTAGCACCTATCCCAAGAGCGTGCACCAGAATGGGCAACACGTCAATGCTTGCTTCAACGGCATCCGCATCTTCCGAACCGTACATCCACACACTTCCGATCATACTATCACCTAGAAGCGCACAAAGCTGGATAAAGCGCTCTTCAGAGCCAGGCTGAGTTGTGCGCTCTATCACATTCGTCGCAGCTGGAATTGCGGCGCGAAGTATAGCAGGCGTATGTGGTGAATGAAGGAAGGTGAGGGCACGCTTTAAGGACTGTAATGTAAGTAGTCAGACAGGGCGTAGGTACAGAGTACGATACGAAATCACACAGCGAGAATGAGCTCGGATAATCCAGTGCGAATGAGAAGCGGAAATGGCGCATGTTCGAGCATAGTATTGACGACTTGGATGCCTAGAAGTTTGTACCGTGCTTCAAAGTCGTCCAAGAGTGTCATCACGGGGGGCACGACGAGGTACCACAACCGTTCGTATGCATCAGTCTGTAGTGGAAAAAAACTTAGCAAAGGCCAATATAGTAAGCATGCACGCACATCGATCCGCTGTACACACCAAAGAAGAACGTTTCCAATCCCAGGACGCGTTTTCCATACCTGACCTTCATACGCATCCTGGGCAGCCGCGTATCCTCCAGCCGCACGAGGTAATTTGCGGCTCGTTTCGAGGTTCAGCATGGGATGCGGGTTTGCTTGAAATATCGGCTTGATATATTTCATTAAAATTTCCTCTAGAAGCAGCAGAGAAGGTTCTCCTTCAAGCACTAGGATCTCTGCAGGGAGGTTAAGTCACTTTACGGTGGTGGCGCATGTCACGGGCTTGCCAGATGATAAGGCACGCATGTCCTCCGATATCCAGTCGCCATCTCCCTGGAATGCTGCGCAGGTATGAATGAGATCCGATGTTTGAATCTCATGTCGTTTATTTTCGAGTAGCCCACGAAGATCCTTCAACGCGTTAAAAGCGTTGGCCTTCCATTCGCCAAGCTGGGCAATTGCGTCTTTGTCCTCCAAGATCTCATGCCGTGCAAAGTTGGATGGTATGTGGAGACTTTTCAGAAGGGTGCCAACGTCTTGGGGTTCTTCGTCCGCAAATTCGGATACAATTGCCATGCGACTGACGTGGAACAGCAAATAGGCAAGGTAAAGGTAAAGAGAAGACTTTCAGAGAGCTATTAACAGGTCCCGTGATTCAAATTGTGCCGGACAAATATCCCCAAACTATTTCACACCAGCGACCAGGATCGTGCCTCCTCTTTATTGAAAAAAGGGCGCATTCTCATTGAATTGAAGGTCTGTTCTCTCTGTTACGCGTCGTCTATACCCTTCTTTAATCCTGTTTTTTCACACCAAAGCCCCATCTATTTTGTGAGTTTTGTCCACCTGTCCTTTGCTAGATACAGTATGTGTCTGTCACACCCCCGGGCAAACGCAAGCCTGAGTCGTAAATAAAAGTTGGATAGTAAATAATAGTGGGATGTGTAGATACATCAATAGCAAATTCTAAGTATGATGTGTTTGGAATAGAATGTTTAGCAGTTCTAGGTCATTGTTCTTGTCTGTCTGAAGTCTCAGGTAAGACGACGGCTTCTCACAACTATAAAGAATGTGCGTCAGTTGATACAGTTCCAGGGTAAAAGGGGATAAAAAATACTCTGAATAAGAAAGACAACTGGAAACACCGTAAATTAGCATAGCACAGTCACAGGGAGAGCAGAACGTACGTCTTCGGGAGTGAGTCGGCCCATCGCCTACAGTGCCATTACCATCAGCATTTTTGACGCGGAGTAACGGTGAAACACTCACCGAGTCATCTGTGGAGAGTGTGGCATCCACCATCGCAGACTTTTTCTCCTGTAGTTGTACGATGCGGCTTTCGATGCTATCTTCGATGACAAGTTTGATTGCCTGCACAGGCCTCCGCTGACCAAGCCGATGAATTCGATCCATGGCCTCTATATGCGACGTGAGGTGAAAAGTAGATGAGGTGAGGCGATGCACATGGACTCACGGAATTCAACCTGTCCAGCCGTAGCGACATCAGTTATAATCAAAGATCAAGAGAAAGAGGACCAGAGGGGACTAACGGCAGGGTTCCACCAACTATCCATAAGGTACACCCGAGATGCCTCAGTCAAGTTGAGCGCCACGCCACCGGCCTTCAGACTGACGAGAAATATAGTGACATGTACGTTATTCACTTGAAAAAAAACTTCAGCTTGTAATTCGATCATAGGTCCATGTACACGACTCACTGAAATGCTGGATAGTGGCATCGCGCGCTTGGGGGCTCATGGTACCCTCGAGCCGGCAAATCTGAGGCACCATCAGCCGATGTTCGGACTAACGAGAAATTCGAGTAACCGAAAAGCCCGCACGTTGCAGGCGGAACGCGATCAGGTCCAAGAAGTTGACAAATTGGCTGAACACAATGCTCTTTGTAGTTGCATCTTGACTGCGCAGATTGGTCAATTCTTCTACTAGTGCTTCTATCTTTGAACTCGATCGCCATGTGTCTATGTCCAGACGGCCAAGGATGCCCTGACGCGCAGCGGCGGGAATCTCCATCTCCAAGGCCGGTGCCTCGAGATCAATTGTGAGAGCCAGGTGACAAACGGGGCAAGCAGGCTACGCAAGATAACAATTAGCGTGGCGGCGGAGAGAAAATGACAATCTTACGTGGGCCTCAATAGAAGCATTCAGATACTGTCTGATGCACTCGCGGTCGAAAATGTGCCGACATTTTGCCTGGATAGCATCTTCCGCCACATCATTGCACAATCGGCACACGGTGGCCTCGCCTGTTTCGCCAAACATAGCGACATTGTTCCTGCTGCGGATTACGAGATCGGGATGGCAGGCCATTTGACGCATGCGCGTAATCAGACTGAAGATATTGGAGTAGTCTGTAATTGTCCCTGAGTGATAGGTGCCACTACATATCAAGCACAAGACTCACTGTTGAGAAGCGTCCCAGCATCTACGTACGTGCTGAATTCCCTCTTTGCATCCGAAAACAGGCTCAGGTACAGTTCTTTCTCCTCTGGGCTGAAGTAATCGCGCCGCACGATGACCGTACGCGGCGGCAGGCCCAGGTCATCCGCGCGCTGGATTTTTGTTCGCCGTAACATGATCCGATCCAGTAGAATGCGCAACTTTTTGAATGCAATCGCGCCTGAATCTTGCATCCCATGCTTCTGGATGGGGGTGAGAATTTCGTTGTTCCAGAAACACGTGTGGGTCATAGGGCTATGTCCACAATCTGTGCAATACATAGATCAGCGGGGATGCAACGATGACAATACTGACGGCAGACATACCGTCACATGACCGCTTATCGCTGAACTTCCAGTGTAGAGACTTGCAAGAGCATTTCTTGCCTAAACACAACCGACGTCGGGATGGAAACAGAATACGGAAGGGAAGGAACGCGACGTACAATAATAATGGGAGAAGGGGTCGCAACCTAAGAATCTTATCAAACTGTACAATTCACCTACTCGATTCTGGAGGGGCGTCCCAGAAAGGCACCAGCGATACTTCGCTTTCAGTTCAAAGGTTGCCTTTGCGGTGTTCGTCGCTCGCTCTTTTATGTTATGAGCCTCATCAAGCTGGTGGGTCAAATAAGCGAGAAGTGTTGGAACAACTTGCAGATCCACGCACGACAATACGCTCCCATCCAACGGCATGGAGGGGTGAATTTTCCTTGATTAAATTACCCTTGCGCTTAAAACCCGTCTGTTGCTTACGGAAGCAACTCTCGAGCACGGCGTACGTGGTAAGGACGACGTCGTACTTGGTCAATTCTTTCGGGTCAGTCATGCGCGAAGCACCGTGCCAAACGAGTACATCCATCCCACTTGTATGCGCTTCTATCTCATTGCGCCACTGCATGAGCGCAACTGTCGGACTGTATGGTAGGTCAGATCTCTCTCAGAAGGAAAAGGGAGGAGAACGAAAGCGCACGCCACAACCAGATTGGGCTTCGCGGAGCCCGATACCATGAGGGCGATCATCTGGATCGTCTTGCCCATCCTACAAAAACGTCAGGCTAAACCGCGAGTACCTGTTGCGCCAACTTACCCCATCTCGTCCTACAAAAGATCCGGGTAAGCAGGGGATCACCTCAGGAAGGTGCGCGAGACTGACCGCCAGAAGACCACCAGCGTACTGACCAAATTCTTGGTTACGCATCCAGTAGAGTGATTCTTGCTGGAAAGGGAGGAGGGTTACTCTGAGCCCCGATGGTTGCTCCGCCTTTTGGGGCTCCACAGTTCTGATAGCTGCTTCGAGGTCACCCCATGCATCGCGAAGCTCAGGGTGATGCTTGTGCAACTGAATAGTAGATTTTTCTGCCTGTGTCAGAACCAAGTAAGGAACTAGAAAGGCTAGATCAAGGAATAGAAAATGCCTGCTAGACGTACGTAAGTCAAGCGCCTTCCGAGCTGATACTCTAACATCCTCATGTCTTGCTTTTCCAAGCGGGCTCGTTTGCGAGCCTCCCTTCGCGCCGAGTATACATCTTGAATGTCGTCGGCATCATATTCGGGTTTCCATTGATCGTTGTTACTCTCTTTACCCTTGCCTAGCATCCACCCCATCTGTACGATGGGCTCGAGCAAGTCAGGCTCAGGCTCACTATCAGGGACTACATCCGAATCGACATAGTAGACCTCCATGGGGGCAGCAAACCCCGTGCTCCTGGAAATGTTGTGACCAGATGAGCCTGCGCTTGTCGATGCACCGCCACTCATGAAGTTGAAGTCACGAATGTCGTCTGCAGCGGCGGTTGGAAACACGATCTGTTCTACCTCTTCAGGATAACCAAAATGTCTGGTGTTAACTCGAGATGTCCTTTTGTTGGGCAGCTTGCGAACATTAGGGAGAGAAGTATCACTGTAGTCTTCGTCTCCAGAATCAAACGATTCAAAATCCGAGTCATTGTCATCTGACTCGTCTTCAAGGGCCACGGGCTCATCGTATCCGAGGTTGACTTCCGGGTCAGGTAAGATGTCATCCTCAAACCCGTCGACGAAGTTGGAAGGTGCTCTTCCCTTGCCCTTATCCTTCAAAGTCTTGAGATGAGCGATAACGATTAATCGGGGCCATGAGAGTCAGGGGGATACCCACACTCACGTTTGTAGATGGACCTTCTGGAATTTCAACGCATACCGCTCTCATGACTGAACGCTTCTTTGTTGCAGGTTTCGTGGAAACCGACAGATTGCCGTCATCGCTCTCAGCAGACCTCTTTCGGCGCAACCCCATTGCCCTCATTACCCTCCCGGTAGGTTTCCTCTGGAAATTGTATTCTTCTTCATCTTGGCAACTTGTGGCAGGGGTTCCAAACGTAGAACCCGCATTGCTGTTGGGAAAGGGCATAGAGGAGGAAGCGCTTGTGGATGTTGTGGTGGAAGCTTCGACTCGTTCTGCAGCAGCCTTTGTACTATATCTTGCCATGGTGCCTACAACTAGAGCACGGTTGATGCTTTCTGGACAAGAAATGGACAGTGGTTTATTCGCAGGTCGATGAACGAGAGGAACAAAAATGAGTGATGTGGGTTGGTGGGCAGAGTTTCATTTGTCTTGTAAACCGCGACCGAGTGAGTGCGGCCCCTCTTCGGCAAATGCCGTAACGCCACAGGCGCGTCGATTGACAGGGTTCCTTTTCGGAGGCCGAGTAGCAAGTGACTCGGATGGGATGGGCACGACACGAGGCAGGGGAGAGGGCGCCGGAATCGGAATGGGATTGAACTACACCTGTGGAACGACCCTGCAGACTGCTGCTGATTTCCTGATCAATGGTCCATGGATTAGCCTCGTGCTGGGAAATTTGTTATTCAGGAACTCACGCCTCCCCGTGTACGGCCGTCACTCCAGCACCACCACGTGTAGACGCCTGCCTGTTGGACACCTGACCGGCCTGGCCGCACATGCATAGTAGCGCAAACAATCAGGTTTGTTCTATTTCAGGTTTCTCTCAAGTAATAGCCAAAATCCCGCAGGCGTTGATGACTTGGAATGTGGCACACTTTGAGCCGCAAGGCCGACGCGTGTTTCCTGTCTAGACAGTACTATGTATCCACCCATAGCCCTATTGCGCTCATTGCGCCTTACCCTCGAAGGAGAAAAGCATTGGATGGGGGACTAAAATGCCGTGCGGAATCAATTATGTCTCATGACCTCTCGGTGTATGCATATATGGTACTACATCCTCGATGATCTTATCCTCTCCTCCGAGGGCTAGATATGCCATTTTGGTTTAGCAAGTATTTTGGATATCAAAATAAAATTTAATCAGTAAGCTGGTGCAAGTGACGTTATGGACAAGCACGTCGATCACGTAAACAGAAGCCAATGTCGAAGAATTATTCTAACTCTCGAACGGGGACACATGACTTGAGATGCCAACAATGATCCTGTTGTTCCAACACACGTCGGACCATCTACCAACCGAAACCACCACTGTTATCTTGACCGGCAAGGAAACCTAGAGCGGTGCCGCCCGATCAGATCCATTCTCTAAGAAATTTGGCACCACGAAACCAGACTGACCTTGATCGTATACTTGCTCACGCTGTTCCTCTTCACGACGCTCTTCACGACGCTCTTCACGACGCTCATGCTCACGGTGATGATCAAATGTTTCGGTAAGTAAACCGCCGGCCAATAAACCCGCGCCGCCAGCTACAGCCAGAAAGAGAAAGGGCGTGATTAGTCATCCATGTCAGTGTGCAATCTGTGTATGTGAGTCGTCGCTCGCACCTAGAAGCCCAGTTCCTACAGTTCCTATTCCTCCTCCCTGTCGACCACTGCGTCCCGACTGTGGCGGCGGCTGTACAGCCTGAGGTGGCGGCTGTGCAGGGTACGCTAAAGGCGGTAGGAGTGCCTGAGTATCGTTATATTCTGCTCTAACATAGCTCGTACCTTGTTGCGGTGGTGGCTGTTGCCATTGCCCCCATTGCTGATTATAATTACCAGGAGGGGGTCCTCCATAGCTTTGCTGGGGTGTGTACCCCGGTTGCGAATAGGCACGGGTTTCCTGTGAGTTAGCTGGGTGTGAGTTAGCTGGGTATCCGCCGCCAGCGTAGGCCTGCGGCTGCGTGGCTTGCGTGGCTTGCGTGGCTTGCGCGGCGTACGGTTGGCCCGGCTGGTTGTATGATGGCGGGCCACCACTGGGATAGTTGCGACTCGGTGGGGGGTTAGACGGTGGGGCATAGGCACCAGGTTGAGAGCTGGGAAGATGTTGGTGTTGGGGACCAAGTGGATGTTCCCAGGATGAGCGTGGGGGCTGTGCGCGCGTGTCTACGTAATACCTGGCCACAGTTAATGATCTCGGAATTCAGGCCGACATTATTGCGAGGGCTCCTCGACGTACCAGGCATGGTAGCTGTTGAAGCAAGGCGCAGAATCAGCTCTGGTGTGGAATGGAGCACAGCAAGACGCACTTCTCATCGTAGCGCGTGATCCAGCCATCGGGAAGACCTCTGCGGTCAGAGTTAGGAGGGGGGGCAGCCATGTTGGAATCGATGAGGAGCAAAGAAAACGGCGGTGCGCCGAGACGAGTCACCGATAAGTGTAGTTATATATAATGGCACTGGCACATCGCTAGATCACCATTGGACCTCTGGACCTGAGACCCATCGTGCTCTGCGCAGCCTCGCCGCACGGCCGCGCCCGCCGGAGGTGTCCGCGGAGGTGCGGATGGACCATCGACAAATCGATCCAACGATCCAGTTCAGTTCAGTCCAATCCAGTCCAATCCGGCCTGCCCAGCACTGCACGCATGGCCGGGCGCCCTTGTTGCACACCCAGCGATCCACCTGTTGCTGACTCGGGACAGGCGACAATGTGCCCTGCATCTTTTTCCATATTGATTTGGGCGCAACATCAATTCGAGAGGTGTACTATTTACGACAACCAGGGGCCGATCAAGATAAGCATATAAGGTATGTGAAATCCAGACAGTTGCAGAAGCGCACGGAAAGAACTAAGCATAGGCATATCAGTAGGGAAAAAGGGTCGGTCATTCAATCAGTCAATCCGATTGGTCTTGGGAACATTGTCAGGTGGCACAATCTGCCTCACACCTTGCTTCTTTTCTTTTTTTCTGCGCGGGCTGATATAGGGCCTGTAGACGAGCTGACCCTGCCCTTCGGTTTTCCAGTAGTGGCCGTAGCGATCTCGGCTTTACGCTTTGCCTTGCTTTTCGAGGGTGGCGGAGGCGCACGCAGTTCTTCATCGTTGTCATCGTCCTCTTCCTCGCCCGAATCGCCACCTGTACCATCTTCTTCCTCCTCGGACTTGTCAGATGAGTTTGTGTCAGTGGACGAATCATTTGATTCGGGAGTTTTTTGCGCTAATTTTGTACCCTGAAGCTTTTTAGTATCCCAGGTACACCCACACGAAACGAGTAAACCCACTGTAGCGGGTTGCACAGGCTCTTCAATAGTTGCCGCCACTGTCTTTCGACCAGCCGGTTTTATAGGGGCCACAACCCCCCGACGCTCGTCATAAGCTCGCTTTTCTGTTTCCCACTTCTGTTTAGCCTCAGCTTGAAGGCGCTCATAGGGCTAAATGACAGCGTAAGAAGGGGACCGCAGCTCAATTTCAAGGGAACACGGACGGCCTTCTGCTCGGGTGTCATCTCCGACCACTGCTTCTTAACCCTGGCCATTAGATCAGGTGTACTGATATCGGGGTGTTGCTTGCGCAGCTCCTGGCGCAGGTCATTCTGGAAGAAGATGTAGGAAGACGCCGCGCGTTTGGGCGCGTCTGGATCTCTTATCTTCTTTGTGGTGCGTCGTTTCTTAGTTGCCCCTTCGACATCTTCCTCTTCCGTTGCGTTGCGTTTGCTTCCTGCATATACAGCTCCCGAAGACGTCGTATTTGTGCCAAATGGATTTTGTGTGAGCATTTGCGCAAATTGGTCAGCAACATTCGCGCAATGACGCATTTGTTCCGCGACGGAGCCTAGGCTCAAGATGAGCTGAATTGCGAGAACACTGAGCGAAAATAAAATAGGGTAAAATGCAAAAAAGACTAGCCGTTAGCTTCTGACGTTCGAGCTGGGCAAGGACTGGGTCATTGTGTGCATTTGCCATTGTGAAATGAGGCGGAAGAGACAAAGGGGGGAAAAGGGACCGATTGTTGAACGCTGTTGAACACTGTCAACTTAGGTACCCTAGTATCGTGTTGAAACTTTATTGAGTTGTATTGAAGGGCCCTTTCGGAATGTGAATCTGACGAAGCGGAGCCACAAGCTGAGGCAAAATTCGACGTCGCCTGTTTCTGGACGATAAAAGCGTCGACGTCGACTGGAACGCTCCTCCAGTGTGCCATTCAAGACTTTGTCTCAGCTGGCAGTTCTGTTAGCGGTATCGTCCCAGAAAGTTCCATTTTCTTCATTCTCTCCTCTTCTTTTGCGGTTCGGTTACGCCAGTGTTGAGCCGTAATTGTGTGTTTGCCGGGTCGTCGGGAAAGTGCAGTAGCGCCTCGCAACAGAGAAAGAAAAAAGAAAAAAAACAGAGATTAAAGAAACCCATCGACAAATGGACGTATACTCGAATGCGTCCCCCTGGTTGCAGCAGCATTCCCCCACCCAGGTTGCCCCATCCTCCCCCGCCCCTCAGAACGACGCTGCCGATTCCCAACGACCTCCAAGCTCGAACGACTGGAAAGACCGCCCGCCCTTCTCGTCAGACTCAAGTGGAGCCCCTGCAGTCTCTGGAAACATTGATCTGCACGACTTTGGTTTGGGAGACCTATCTGGTAAGCACCGCGTGCACGCCCCCCATGACTCGCCTATCGTATGTGACCCAAATGGGCCTGACTGGGTATATTCAGCGCCACAGACGTCCTCGACGTCCCTTACCGCCAATTCCCCCTTCTTCAATTACCCTAACAACTTCTTTCTCTCCTCCGTCCCTTCTCCCTACAATGCGATGGGCTATGGCTCCTCATCCTGGTCCCCTCAGCCAGGCCAAGTGCCCTTATCAACCTATTCTACCTTGAATGGCGCAACATCCGCAAATTCTCAAAGCCCGTTATCTCAAACCTCTCAGACCAACATTGAGTGCGTACCCTGATTTCCTGCTCTCGGTATACGCATCAACTCGTCAATTGCAGCCCTGCCTTAACGACCCTCAGCTCATCGACCCCACAGCTTTCATATTCTCCACCAGCCAGCATTCCCCAACAACAAGCATCCCAGCATCATCTACCATTGCATTCTCAGTACCCTCAATTATCTTCATTATCTATTCCATACACGCAGGCATCTCCCCCTCCTTTGGCATCCAACATTTCCCAATCAGCTCAAAATCAACTACAGTCACAGTCGCAACAGCAACAGGTGTCCCAGGGCACGCTATCGCCTTTTGCCCTCCATGTCCCCCAACACCTATCTCCCATTCCGCCGTCCTCGTTCTATACCGCAACATCGCAATCTGATCTACCTGGCTCTCCATCCCAGAGCCTGCGAGAGGCGTTTCTTAACGGCATCAAATCTTCTCTTCAGTCAAAGAGTTTTTCTGGTGGTGCTCGTAGCGTGCAGCAACTCGTTAGCAAAATAGCAGAATTTGGTATCTTGGAAGTAAGAGCACAGACAAGGCTCGATATCCTCACCAAGATCCGGGACAATGCTGGGAACAACTATTTTAGGGCTTGGCTCGAGAATGTAGCCGCAATGGATATCACGCGGGAATGGCTCAAAGCAGGGGCGGCCAATAATGCGGATGATCAAGTGCTGGAGACAGTAATGCCGTTACTTCATGTGTGTGTCTAATATCTTTATCTCCCAGTGCTGTCCTCATCGTTTTCCGGCGTTATCTTTCATCTCTCGCTATCCTGCGATATCGTTAACTGAACTGTGCTTAATTCTCAGATTGCGGATCGCCTGCCTTTTACGGGTGAGACGCTTGTCTCCTCCAAGATCGGCAAAATTGTGCGCAAGCTCGCCAAGGATGCACCAATCCCGGGTGAGTACTTTCTCTTGTTTAGAAGATACCTTTCTTCGTGCAGTGCGGAAACTGGGTTTCCACGTGTGGGTTACCATTTACGCACCAGTCGTAATAATTCGCTGCGCTTGATTTTTTGTAAATTCTCTACAAAAAGGGGGAGATGTCTGACCATAAGAAATCATGCAATATATTTTACAGCGGTCAAGGATATGGCGGCGAATCTTGAACGAAAGTGGCGAAATCAATTCGTTTTCATGCAGGACCAGATCATACCTGTTGACGACAATGGATTGGGTGGGTCATCATTACTGGTTTAGAGTGGGTCCGTCGAATTTACTTTCGAGTAGACGCCAAACAAAAGAAACGCAAGCTCCCTGACCTCCCGCCGAAGGTTGGTCCACCAGCAAAGAAGAGTGCAGTGTCCGCAGCATCGTCGTCGCGACCTTCTGTAACAGTCAAGAAGGAGGGGAAACCGTCAACGACGGCAGCAGCAGTAGCGGCAACGGCAACGGTGAAAGAATCAAAATCTGACTCTTCATTCTTCTCAGCGCCCAAACAAAAACCAAAGTTGCCAAGCTTCAAAAAGGCACCCATTGGGACAACGGCACCGGCTGTGACAAAGAAGGAGCCTACAGCAAACGTTGCTCAACCCTCGTCAACCGACGCGTTCCAGGAAGCCCTGAAAGACATGAGGGCACGCAAGCCGTCGCCATCTGCACCTAGTACATCTGGCAACAACGCGTTGGCATCTTCTTCGGTATTAACCGGTCCCAAACCACTCAAAAAGAAAAAATCAGTATCATGGGCTCCCGATGGGCAGCTCGAGTTGGTGAAACTCATTGAGAGGGCGGTGTACGACGACGATCCCGTTGATGTCAGCCTCAATTTTCTATCAATATTTGTATATTACATTAATTACGTGTCACCCATGCTGATTCACAGGGTACGCCACACGCAGTGCAAAATGTACGTGAATTGGATAGAGGCGAAGGCGCCGCCCTACACGCCCACTTGTTCGAAGAGATTCTCGATTGGTCCGAGCCACAACGTAAGCGTTACTTATTTGCAAATTGTCACGCCGCACTGACACCGCATCTCCATTCACTAGCCATTGTCTTCCCAGAGATTATCGAGGCGTATCCGCGGGGCGAGGGCAGCCAAGAACGTAGTGCCCAAGAGCAGCGTGAACTCACCGCACTCGGTGCATCCTATCTCGTCCAACCTATACCTGAATCACCTGCGGATCTACCATCGGGTTTGATTCTTTCCCAAGAACAGATCGACGAGAACGTGGTGCACATGCTCGCAGGTGCTGAGATTGACACACTCTCTTGGCGACCCGCTATGACAACGTCGCCATTAGCTGGTGCAAGTGTTTCTGAACTTGTCGGGCAGCTCGCTGAGGGGGCTGACTTGGCAGCGCCTGATGCGCTGCCCGTGCCGACATTCGACCCCGCCGTATTAGCGCAGTTTGCGAGCAGTATCCCGCAAGAGCAGCTCCAACAGCTTGCTCAGATGTTTGCTACGCAGCAGCAGCAGCAGCAACAGCAACAGCAGCCTCAATCGGACGATCAGCAAGATTGGGATTCACAAACACCGGCGTTCTCCGCAGACACCGCCAACGCCAGTGGTGCGCCACGCGATCGCTGGCCTCCTACGTCGGAAGAATCGAGATGGGGTGGGTCCGGCCGAGGACGCGGACGGGGCCGTCCAGTAGATGGAGTTAGACAGTTTAAATCGCGAATACCTTGCTCGTTCTATGCACAAGGAAGGCAAGCGCATATTCCCACGCCCTCACCCTTTTTTGGTTGATTGAAAAAACTGATGAAAATACCGTGAAAACAGATGCAAGTACGGAGATCAGTGCAACTTCAGCCACGATCAAGAGCTTAGCTAGGACGGCCAGTAGGGTGTAGTCGCGGGTTTGGCGTGGTGTCCATGGGTCTAGTTGCGACTGGTCATGGGGACTTTGCTGCCCGTGGGCCACGAGTATGCGCTGATAGCCCTTGGGTACGGGGTGTTTCTATCGAGTGTTCTATCGACTAGCGCAGGGTACCCTGTTTTTACCACAACAACTCATTTGGTGTACAAGATACCAAGTGTATGACCGAGGCCAGATACGTCAATGGTCATGGGACGTGAACGTGTTCGAGGATAACTGGCGCAAGCCCCAACACACATGGTGCTAATGATACCGAGATATTCCATCCTTCATATCGATTTGAAGTTTTTCCGTGGGTCGAATCGATCATATCAATGAGAGCCCATTCCAAGGTGCATTACTAGAGTAGCTTTGTTGCGCACCAAGCACCCGGCGAAATATAGGATACGTACAGTGTGGATAAATACGATGCTATAAAACATGGACATACGGCAAATCCCGGTGCGCAAGAACAAAAGGCGAAGCAGAAAAATAGACAAAAAAAGGTAAAAGGCTAGAAAGAAAAGAAAAGAAAAGCAATGTGTCCGTAGAATACATGTAATTTTCTAACATATTGCAGGACGAGATGTTTGAACCACCGAATGCGTGCGAACGGAGCAGACAGGAGAAAGATAGAGAAGACGAGTACACAGACAAGTTTTGAGAAAATGGGTTAGGAGGGCAACAAAAAAAAACATTGCCCGAGCGGGCGTTAGTTTCCACCACCCGTAGTCCGTCCCCGTTTCCGAGGATTACGCTTCGCAGCTGAGGAAGACTGTTCCGCGTTTGTAGTTGTCGGCGACGCCGTCTCACCTCCACCTCCCTTGCGCTTCAATGTCGCGTTCGCCAATGCGGGTGTCGATGACCCCGCAGAGGCCGGGGCAGTTGGATTAGGCGCATTTGTCTGCTGTGGTGTACCTTTCGCCTTGTCGGGCGAAGACGCTGGGGAAGACGTCGACGGTGCGCTTTGCGGGATGGTTGCGGGTGGAATCTGAGCAGAAGATGGTGCCGTGGATGACATAGTCGGTGTATACAGCGAATGCGTTGACGGTCCCGCACTCATACCCTCAGGGATGAACGGACCTTGGGGATGCATGGGCGTCTCCCGAATCCGGTGCACGAACTGCTTCAGTGTATCTGGCAGGAACTCATGGAATCGGTGCGTTGGAGGCTTCGCCAATAGATAGCACATACCCAAGGGGCCAACATCATTGGCGCGCGAGAAGGACATAAGATCGGCCATCTGCGCGACGCTTTCTGCCAACTTGGAAGGTCACAAATAAGTTAGACCCTGAACTAAAGAAGATTAAGATCGGTAAACGTACCTCGAGACACCTCATAGTGGCCTGGGGGATACCAAAGGCGTTCACTGGCTCTGCAGGAATGTAGGCGCGTTCATAAGTTATCCGAGGTTCTTCCCATCTTTCGTCATCTCTCTGGCTAGCCTGTAAAGGTGGTGGCTGCGGTGGCTGCGGCGGTTGCGGTGGGGGCGCGGGTGGCACACCTGCACCATTTATGGTTGGTGATGGAGTCGGGGCATTACGGGCCTGTGGGGTCTTGTTAGCGTCGAGGCGATTGCCGACTATCACGTCTACTGCGACATGCTTCTCGTAGAGATTGGAGTCAAATGAGATGCGATCGATCTTGAGTATCTGAGTTGCGTTAGGAGTCACAACGAAATGTGCTGCGAATGGTCCGCGGAGTGTTACGGTGTAGCCATTGCGGTATCGGTACGTCCACATGGCAGAGGCACATTGTACAACCGCACGGTTGGGTCCAACGACATGCTCTCGCGCACCATCGAGAGACAATGTCATAGATTTGACGCCAGACTGGCTTGTAACGAGAAAAAAACGCGGAAGAACCGGTGTGCCAACCTCTGCAATACATGTGAGCAGAACTTCTAGCAGCTGCGGTCAATTTGACGAACCGAACACCTTGGCCTCCACCCTTTGGTTGTCTTTCCAGAGTGTTAGTTTGAGGGTCGCCGATGACGTGAAGAACTCTTCCACCGTTTTCTCCCAATGTGAGAGTTGTAATTTTTGGGGCTACAAGACAACAATGAACTAGTGAGATGACGTTATAGACGAGAGGGCACACTTTTGGATCTTCAGCCGCGAGTACGGCGCTGAACTCCAGGACACGAGTCAGGGCTTGGCCCAATCCAATTGCCGGGGGATGACTACAGGGCCGCAACTTTGGTGAGAAATGCCAACTCGATAAGGCCATTGACTACACACGAACCTTGGCATGGAGGCACGGATGCCAGGAACACTCGGCTGTCGTGAAACATCACCGTTCTCGGTCGACGACGCTGAAGTCAAGGGAGGCGGGCCAGTTACAACCGAGCCCATAATTGGGCGGGACTGCGGAGGTGGGGCCGATGCTCCGGTGATACTCGCTGGATGATGTCCTTGGAGGAGCGTTGCGTTCGGGGGGAGCGTGCCGGGTGGCATACGCGGTGTAGAAGATTGTCTCGCCTGTTGCTGGGACGACGGTCGCTGCGGCTGGGACTGTGGACGGGTTGGGTTGGGAATGGGAGCGCTGACTCTCTCAGGTAGGTGGGCCTGAGATAATTGCGGCTGTTGAAGTGGTGTTTGCTGCCGAGGTGGAGTGGGATGAGATAGACCTTGAGCCGTTGGGGCCTGCTGGGGCGCCAAGCTATGAGCCGAACGAGACGTAGAGGATGGCCGCTGTGGAGTATGTGGGGGTACGGTTGTGAATGTCGAGGGGAACGACTCATTAGTACCGTTGCCACTTCCAGGACCATATTGCATGGAAGCTACCTGTGCCGGTGTCATGGTAAAATCCGGGCGGGTGGGCGATGTGGAAGAGGGGCCCGCACCACCACTGGAAAGATGGTGCATGTCCATGTGTTGGGATGGTGAAGATGAAGGAGGTACGAGGAATTGGTTTGCGGAGTTAGCTGCAGTAATATGACTTGCTGGGGGGTGGGGGCCGGATTGCGGGAATGGTCCGCCTGCAAATCCTGGCATCCCATTGAATGAATTCGTACCTTCGGGCGTAGAGATTGTGCGATGCATTGGTTGGGACATAGAAGTTGTTGGCCCTTGCGGCCCTTGTGGAGGCGGCTGCGGTCCTGGACCACCAATTCCTAGCGCATTAGAAAATCCTTGTTGTGGCGTTTGTTGAGGTACGTTGCCGATCATCCCAGGTGCCATATTCACGCCCATACTAGCCGAACCCCGCACTCCAGTTCCAGGTGGAACACCTGGCATGCCCACAGATGGCTGACGAATTTGACCAACACTTGGTTGACCCGGTAGCGAGGGTTGGCCGGGTCGTACCCCAATCTGTGGTTGAGGTTGAGATTGTGACACTGAACGCTGTGTTTGAAGGCCGCCGTTCAGACCTAATGCAGGATTACTCATACTGCCGGGATGAGAATTAGGATGAGATGGCGTGAGGGAGGCACCAGGCTGGGATACGACACGATGACCTGGAACCTGTCCATTTTGCGGTACCATTCCGGGATAGCTAACTGCTGAATGCTGCCCGG
The DNA here is from genome assembly GCA_003316425.1 of Russula lepida. NCBI lineage: Eukaryota > Fungi > Basidiomycota > Agaricomycetes > Russulales > Russulaceae > Russula > Russula lepida. Next base: position 22,071 of record QFEZ01000556.1, on the reverse strand, counting down.
GAAGAACACCATTCACGAGAGAGGGAGTCTGCGCCCCACCACCCGTGGCACGTTGCGACTGAGAGTTGAAATCTCGTCGACGGCTGTCGGATTGCATGCGTGCCAGCTGAGGATTGGGAAAAGAGCCGTTAGATGGGTGTGGATTCTGAAGGAAATTCATGCTTTGATTGGTGCTAGGGATAATGTTAAGATTGTGGAGCTGACTAGGTGTCGATTGGCCATGCTGTTGGGTGAGGAATGTCTGAGGAATACCTTGAGGACTAGGGCGCATCATATCCTGTTTGTTAGTCGTCTGCGGACCCGGAAAGGGGGAAAAGGTGTCAGGGAGGGTGTAAAGATGGTGGGGTCTTGAGTATGCACCGCAGATTCGCAGAACCCAAGTAGAGCGCTAGCGAGAAGATCGAGCAGCTGAGATGAGTGATCAGATTTCCACTCCTATACCAGCAGTCCTGAATGAAAGGAAAATCTCCTGTAGTAGGGGATGGGCGAGAAAGACGTCGGCGACGTCGTTGGCGTCGAGCACGAAGTGAGGCGAATCCTTACAAAACTCGCACGCACGGTCGGAGTCACACCAAACGTGACACACACACCCGTCACTCTGTCACGCGCCTCAGCGCTTCTAATGGTTCGTCAGTTCAAGCATCATGAGAAGAGACTCTTAAAGAAGGTCGACTTTTTCAATGTGAGACACATCATCAGACTCGTATTTTTTTACTGTTTTACACCACTTCATAGTGGAAGCAAGATGCGAGCCTCCGGGAGATCAAAATTATGCGCAGGTATCACATTCAAGATCGTGAGGACTACCACAAGTCCGTACGAGCCCATCCTGCATCTTCAGCTAGACTTATACATGCCGCAAACTAGGTACAATAAGCTGTGTGGGTCTCTCCGGTCCCTAGCTCATCGCATCGCGCTTCTCCCTTCTCAAGATCCCTTCCGTTCTCGAATGGAAGGGCAGATTCTCTCAAAACTTTACGACACGGGTGTCCTCAATTCGCAAGCAAAGCTCAGTGATGTCGACAATAAGCTAACCGTAGCTGCTTTTTGCCGACGTCGTCTGGCTGTCATAATGGTCACTTCAAAGATGGCAGAAACAGTCAGCGCAGTGAGCATTATCCTTCTGGTGATGGAATGTACCAAGCTCACCCAAACTTAGGCGGTCAAATTTATTGAACAAGGCCATGTCCGTGTTGGACCTGATAATATCACAGATCCAGCTTACCTTGTCACGCGGTGAGTTCCCTACTGAATGATATACCAAGTATTACCTATTCCGACTTGGCTTTATCTTAAGACATATGGAGGATTTCGTCACATGGGTCGATACGTCCAAATTGAAGAGGACGGTCATGAGGTATAATGACGAAGTGCGTCCTATTTTTCAAATATTTGATGTTTCCGGTGTTGATGCCTTTTTCAGCTCGACGATTTTGATTTGTTGTGATGTTGCCTTTCCGTGTCGTTTTGCCAAATGCTATGTACGGAGACACTACACGGTTGGCCAGTAGACGTAGACTGTGTGTATCTCTTAGGTAGTACCAGGCAATGTGATCCAAATTACGCTGTATCCGCTTTTGTGACCTTGTGGCGCACGTGAGTCGAGTCGTCACGCGTGTCTACCAGTACCAGATTCGCTCTCTCCCCCTGCGTCTGGCTACTGCGACCTTCTCTTTCTTCCTCCGCTCTGTACTTGTACATATAGACATAATCAGGCCGTGCCATGGCCGATCACGGCGATGGTAACATCAAAGTCGTGGTCCGATGCCGTCCACTTAACGCGCGTGGTGAGTCTGCATTCCGTCGTTCCGAGATCATTTAGCCCTGCTCACATTAGTGAACTCCAGAGCTCGCGCGCGGTGCAAAGCCGCTCATTCGTATGTCCGGTAACCAAACATTGCTGGATCCACCCGAGTCAGGGTCTGCCCAAGAGAAGGCATCCTCGGGTCGCGCAACAGAACGCAAGACGATGACATTCTCCTTTGACAAGAGTTACTGGTCCGCTGGTCCCCGTGACGAGCCAGGTTACTGCTCACAGCAAACGCTCTTCGACGACCTCGGAAAAGAGTTGTTAGATCATGGATTTGCCGGATTCAATGCATGTATTTTGGCCTGTGAGTTTTGCATTCGCGTTACGGGTGGACTTGTCTGACACAGCCACAAAGATGGGCAGACAGGTGCGTGCTATTTATGCGTTTCTTGTTTGCATACCGACCTTCGGAATAGGATCCGGCAAATCGTACAGGTGTGTGTGAAGTTCATCCCAACATGCCGCTGGACTCATCTATGCCCTTCTCACCACTCACTTCCCGATCCTACTCCTTGGCGGTTCTTCACTTCTGCCTGATGTAGTATGATGGGCTGTGAGTAGCATAATCACGTGTTTCACATGTCATGATCGCTAAAACCATGCGCCGCAGATGGACCGGACAAGGGTATAATCCCTCAGACGTGTAGCGAGTTATTTGCACGCGTGGTAGAGAAATGTGCTGCAGACGAACACCTCAAATTTACTGTTGAGGTCTCTTATATCGAGGTGTGCTGTAACGGTTGAATTCTTTCATACGCCTCAATCATGTCCTTCTCTTGCAGATATACAATGAGAAGGTGCGCGACCTGCTCAATCCGAAGAATACTGGCAATCTCCGTGTGCGTGAACACCCGATTCTGGGTCCCTATGTGGAGGATTTGTCGAAGCTCGCGGTAAATAACTACGAGGAAATGATGACGCTCATGGATGAGGGTAACAAGGCGCGCACAGTTGCCGCAACGAATATGAATGAGACGTCAGTGACCAGTCGATTTCGTGGCGCAATGTCCTTTTATTGACTTATGGACTTAGATCCTCGCGTTCACACGCCGTTTTTACCCTCATACTCACCCAGATGCGTCATGATGCGGACACGAACCTCGACACAGAAAAGGTGTCGCGGATCAGGTAGGATCGCTTTTCATCTTTGTTGTACACTCAGGTCTGATCTCTGGTAGTCTGGTCGACTTAGCCGGTTCCGAACGCGCAAACTCCACTGGTGCGACTGGCCAGCGGTTGAAGGAGGGTGCAAACATTAACAAGTCTCTCACAACCCTTGGTAAGGTTATTTCGTCACTTGCAGCAGCCTCAAGTAGCGATGGCAAGAGAGGAAAGAAGAAAGGAGACGACTTTGTGCCATATCGTGATTCGGTGTGTATGCATACGGGCACGTGCAGAGCACCACGGTTGACACTAAGCTACCTTACAGGTTCTTACGTGGCTTCTGAAGGATTCGCTCGGTGGAAATTCGAAGACAGCCATGATCGCAGCCATCTCTCCGGCCGATTACGAAGAGACACTAAGTACCCTACGGTATGCGGATCAGGCAAAGAAAATCAAAAATAAGGCTGTCGTTAATGAGGATCCAAATGCCAAACTTGTACGCGAACTCAAAGAAGAGTTGGAGATGCTCCGATGTGCGAATATGATTCGGTGTTCTGCAACCACTGCAACTGCTGACGGGTACTTACATACAGCTCGCGTGGCGGGCTCAAGCGGCGAAGATGTTTACGATCCGAAGATCCCAGCTGAGAAACAGAAGGTCACGTACAGGACGAAGGACGGGGTTCTCAAGACTGTCACGAAGGCTGAGCTACAAGATCAGCTCGAGTCAAGTGAGAAACTTATGCAGAGTCTCAACGAGACCTGGGAGGAGAAACTTCAACGCACCCAGGAGGTCCAGAAAGAACGCGAGAAGGCTCTCGAAGAGTTGGGCATCACCGTAGAGAAAAACAATGTCGGCGTACACACACCGAAGAAGGCGCGTATATCACACATGAGGGCCGGTCTTCTCGCTCACCCCAGATTTTAGATGCCACACCTTGTCAACCTGGTACGTAATCTATCTCAGTAGTGCTAATCAGGAGATCCTCACTGTCGCAGAATGAGGGTGAGTTCTTTATTGGAAATGTTTCATGATATTTACTGTGCGTGATAGATCCACTCATGAGCGAATGCTTAATCTACCAATTAAAGCCCGGTAGAACAACGGTGAACATCATCTAATGTGACCTTCTTCTCATTCTGACCTTCACGTCTAAGGTTGGGCGCATGGACAGTGAAAAGGCTGTCCATATACGTTTGAGTGGCGATAACATCCTCGAGGAACATTGCCACTTCGAAAATACGGACGGAAAAGTGATTCTACATACGCTCTCAGATGCCATCACCGTGCGTCCATATCCTCCCTTTATTCTAGGACCATATCTGATGGTATATATACAGTTCCTGAACGGAAAGCAAATTTCTGCTGAACAGGTGCGGCTCTCGCACAATGATAGGATTACTCGGCTCAATGATATGTCCAGCCTCACAAGCTTCGTTCCGGCTTCCGCATCATTCTTGGTGAGTCCATTGGTGGCTGAGATGAACTACTTAAAATCATCGTGCGACAGGGGAACACCATGTTTTTCGGTTTAATAATCCCGAAGAAGTTCGGAAACAGCGTCACCGTGCGACCATGAAATCCAGTTTACACCTCAGTACGACTACCACCGACCTTGATTCGCGCCCCGATTCTCCTACTTCGTCATCCGGCGAGGTAGGAGATGTCGATTGGACTTTTGCTAAACGGGAAGCGGCGCTGGCGAGACTTGGTTTAGATCCTGCCCTGGACAGCCTTCCGGACGGTGATCTCAACAAATTATATGAACGCATTACAATGGTCAAGAACATACGCGATCATAACTTGAAGCATCGTCCCGAGAGTAGTCTTAGCCAGGCTGATGACGTGTGGAGCGAGTCTGGGCGCCCGTTTTTGAGCGATGCGTTGACGGACGACACAAGCGTTGATGCGGGACCGAGTCATGGCAGCCCTGACGCAGATGCCCTGAAGGAGGTTCAGAACCAGCTCGAGACGCAACGACAAGAATTTGAGTCGCGGTTGCAGGTAATCTCGGAGTCAACAGAGGCTGAAGACCTCAAAGAGGAGAAGGACCACATGCAACACCAGCTCAGACTGGTACAAATACAAATGCGTCGTCTGCTAGATGCCCGGGCCCGTGGGGAGACCGAGTTGGAGTCAGAGCTTTATGAGCCGACTCTGTTCTCTGCCAAGCAACTCCGGCTCATCCGAAAAGTCCTGGATAAATGGAGGGCACATCGCTCGTTCTCGATGGCCGAAACCGTACTATCTGCAGCCGTGTTAATAAAAGAGGCTAACGTCATCAGGTTTGTCTTTGTACTTCCGGGTGATGGTGAAAATGTTGACTGGGACTCAGCAAGGAACTTGGCAAAGACGTGATCTATAATTTCACAGTTGCCTCTGGCGGATCACTAGCCGCTCCTACTTCATCTATCAACACGATCGCTGGGCTGGATGAATTTGGAGACGTTGCAGAACTCGTGTCAGCGTCCACGACACAACCAACTGTTGCTGTGAAAGTTCTGGACAAGCGACATAATGCCATCTACGTATGGTCCCTTGATCGCCTACGTCAGCAGGTGCAGCGCATGCGTAATCTCACCTCCTTCGTCGACCGCCCTTCATACTCCCAGCACTTTTCATCCGAAGAACCCTTTTACAACTCTCCGCCGCCGGAATATTCATTCGTCGGAAATGCTCTAATCTCACTTGCGCCTCTGTCCCGTCGACTTTCCTCCACTTCTGTTGTCCCTATTTTCTGCCGATATACCGCTGAAGCAATTGGCTCTTGCCGGGTGGACATCAAGATTGTTAATGTGATGATGACGCCCAAACATACCCCAAATTCCACTGCAGTCTCCACCCGTTCTTCTTCCCCTGCGCCTGGCGCAGTTCCCACGGGTAGCAAACTGAGTTTTTTTCTGACTGTCGATTCCGTCAAAGGACTCTCGCCACAGGATTTCTCTATGGCTCATCTCCAAGTGCGCTTATCGTCGTTCGCGGGTCCGAACCTTAAAGCGGAAGAAATCTATCACTCGAATACTGTAGATTTGGACTCCACCACTCCATCGGATCTTAAATTTCGGCGCACCTTCTCTATTGTGGTAAATTCGAAAGTCCAAAGCAACCTTCGGCGGGGTTACGCTCCAATCGAGCTGTTCGCATCAATGCGGTCTCAATACCCAGAACGAATGGAACACTGGGACGAAATGCGCGAACAGAAAACCTATCCGCTTATTCGTGCCTCAACCCCGGATTCCAAATCCGGGATATTACAACCTATGCGTCGCTCTGAGACGGATTTCCATGTGGAGCTGTCGCACGACGTGGTTTCCTGGTTACAAATTCGTGAACTTGGCCCAGACGGACAATACGTTCCAGTACCCGTTGTCTCACAGGGCAACTTAGATCCTGGCGCTTTCAGTCTACACCAAGGTTTACAGCGGCGCGTTGTGCTCACGATGACATCGAATTCTGGGCGACAGCTCCCATGGACAGAGGTTGTCAAGATAAAAGTCGGTAATGTCCGTCTCCTCGATGCAAAGGGTCGACTGCATGAATCGACCTCTCGTTCTCTTGTCACCCTTCCGCTGCAGCAAGACCAAGTAGTTGAGTTCAAACCAGATGGATCTGGTATTTTGTCTGCAGAGTCGTTGTGGGACTCAAGCATCCACGATTCGATTTTGCTTAATCGGGTAACACCATCCAGTCAGCGCGTACTTTTACAAGTGTCGTGGACCATTGCTGTCGAGAGTTGTGTGGACCCAGTTCAGTTCTCGATGGACATGGCCGTCACAATGCAAACGCGGGATGCCCGCCCGCCTTCTCGACTTGTGGCATTACTCAGTTCTACGAGGATTCTATCCAAGACAAGCAACGTTTTCCGGGTGAGACTATCACCCCCGCTCACACGGTCACCGAAGGACCTATGGCGCTTGGACACATCGGAGAAGTACGTACGTGGAGAAGATATTCTTGGAGGCTGGCGTCCACGTGGCATTACCGTCGTTGAAGATCATACAAAACTGATTGCGATGGAACGTCGTGCGGCGGACGTGCAAGCAGTGCGCGTAATATTATCGAACTCTCCTGTGGCCGCACGACCGCCACAGGCAGACGCCGCTGTTTGGGGTTCAGAAAAGCTCCTCCAAAAATCCCTTGCGCTTTGGCAGAAGCGCTTTGGACATTGTGGCCAGGTATGGAGCTCCTTCAGCTACTCGATGATCGACTTTTCATATTCGTACACTCGCAGATTGTCCTAAGCCAGGAAGTTACCGAGCTGAGGGATGCGGACAAACCAGCTCCCCGGAATCAAGATGTAGGTACTTGGTCGGAGTCACCACAGCTCATCGCCAGCACAAAGCTCGTTCCTCGCAGGTGCGTGTGAGGCAATGTGTGTTCCGCACATCGTTGACACCATTCAGTGATGTTCCAACGAAGAAGGGTCATCTCATGATCCTTGTTGATGCCACTCAGGATGTTTGGGAACGGCGATGGTTTGTGCTCCGAAGGTGATGAAACTCTTAATTTGTCCGCCTCATTTCGGGCTGTTCTCACACAGTGACAGACCGTATCTCCATGTCTATAAACACTCAAGTGAGAATGAAGAAGTGACTGTTATTGGTTTAGACGGAGTCAACATAGAAAGCAATCCAGAAATGGAATCACTTCTTGGGGTAAGCCGCAGAAACGCTGCTCTTCCGCGTATACGATACTGACACATCTCCCAAAGAAACCTTTCACATTCACACTCTTTACCTCCTCGAACTCACACGCACTTGCGGCGCCTAACCTCAGGGAGTTGCGGGCATGGACAACCAAACTGGATCCCACACGTTTGCCGTCTTAATCACATTGTTTTCGTCGCTGATCGGCTTTTTTGATACCGATCACTAGAGCGTCTATCATATCTCCGTGGAATAGTACCATATCACATACCATTTTTTTTCCTATCGTTCATTTATTCTCTAAAAACTATGTATGCTGCACTATACCTCAATTATGGCAATAACGATTTCGACGACTTGTATATCATATGGCACCTAATTTACCATGTCTCATAATGAAACGATCGTTTGACGCGAGCAGCGTCAGGAGATCGTGAACAAAACAGTAGATCGATACAGACAAGGAAGGAGTCCATACAACATATGGTGTACCTGGCATGGAGGGACATCGGTGTGACTGCAAGATTGTGCCAGGACTACGGACGTATTCTGGAATATCGGGAAAAATGACATACCGAACTTGAAAGGAACTAAGACACAACAAGTGGTTTGTCCGGTACAGGTCCCGCAGTGCTCTCTGTGAAAGTACTGTAGTAGAGTCGACTTGCAACCTCCCCAACAACCCAATTAAGTCCCTCGAGAAGGTTATATCCGGTTACCGCGCTGCAGGGGATGATGCTCCATTGATGGGACTTGATTGACGGGAGATCCAACGCCTTGGTAGAATGGAACCAGCGTCAGCCAAGAGAGCCTTTCCGCAAGATGGAGACTTGACTTGCCTGTTCTATTTCCCTGTCCGTCATAGAGCCTTGTATATCCTGCTTGTTGGCGAAGATAAGCAAGGATGCGCCTGCCAACCTCTGAAGAGAGTGTGACATTACAGGGGACGTCTCCAAACAGAATGAACGTACGTACGTCTTCAAGGAGCAAACTGTGAAGCTCATCCTTGCAGTCACCCAAGCGTAGTCTATCACTCGAGTCGACAACCCAAACAAGTGCATCAGTCTGTTCGAAATAGTTTCTCCAATAAGGACGGAGTGTCCGTTGACCGCCCACGTCCCCTACGAGTCTTTCAAGCAGCGGAAAAGAAATGGAGGTTCACCACGAACAAATGTTCAACGTGTAGCTGCCAAAGTTGAATTATTGTCCCCATGTGATTGAGGAGAAATATTACCGTCCATGCACAAATGTTTTGATGTTGAATCCCAGCGTTGGGCTTACTCCCGTAATATCTTCGTCATTAAGTTTTTTCAGTATAGTAGTCTTTCCGGCATTGTCAAGGCCGCTACCCAAGTTTCATTCGGACTCGAAGGTTACCGGTTGAGGTTGACGACTTACAGAAATAACAGTCTCATCTCCTTTTCCTTTCGCCGGTTCTTCCGTATTATAGTGAGCAGCCCCATGAGAAAGTAGTTGGGAGAGAGATCAATCCCAGTTCGGCACGGCTGTGACCGCCGGCTCAAATTTCTGACTCTAGTGCGGTGCCGGGATCCGATCGCTCGCACTTCATCCTACAGTTTACCCTTTACCATACCGCGTTAAAGTCATGGCGCCAAAAAACAAAGGGAAGAAGGCGAAGAATGCAGATGATGATGTCTTCTGGTGCGTTATGCGATCGACTCTCATCTTGATGGTATAATATAGGCGTTCATCACAGGGACAAAGTCGGGACATCAGTTGCAGGGAACAATGTCGCATCCACTGCCGAGGGTTCAAATGTGGAAAACGAATCTAGTGCTCCCCGATCTAGTGGCTTTTCATCGTTTGCGGATCTGGACACGGAAGATGGCCCTGGGCGAGTTGATGAAGAAGAGGATTTCGGAGGCCTTATGGTACGTTTTCACATCGATCCACTCGTGTCAAATGGAAAGTGATTTGGCTTTCGCACGCTAGTCCACGTTACGGACAACTCAGAAGAATAAGGAGAAGAAGAGTAAGAAGAAGAAAGATGACGGCAAGGAAACATCTGTGTCTTTCGAAAGTGGACCTCCCCCGGGTGAAGGTTCAGATGGAGAGGCTGCCGCTGCGAAGGGCGATATTTCCGCCCCTAAATCGGGTGTAGCAGTCACTGCGGATGACCTTGCCGATGAGGAATGGGGTCCACTGAAAGAAAAGGGCAAGAAAGGGAAGGAAGCAAAGAAGGGCAAAGCAGAGGGTGAGGACGGGGCTGCAGGTACGTGCCAATCAGTATGCTTAATTTTCTTGTTCTGATTACTCTTAAGCTCTCGAGCTGGATCAGACGGAGCCTGTTACTGCAGAGCGTACACCCGGGCCAGATGAGGCGAAAGACGCAGAGGATGCCGAAGAAGGTGAAGGCCCTAAACTGTTGTCAAAGAAAGAGAAGGAGCGATTAAAGAAAGAGAAGGAGAAGGTCAATTTTATTAGACTCTGCACGGCTGTAATTCTGACTACTTATCCCTGTTCAGGCAAAGAAAAAGGCTCA
>QFEZ01000556.1:0-11259 GCA_003316425.1 Russula lepida | reverse complement strand
AGACGATTGGGAGGCGTCGAGCGGAGAGGAGAAGGCCCCACCAGCTGCGGATGCGAAGGAGTCATGGGATGACTCCAGTGAAGAGGACGAAGAGAGACCAGCACCAGTTGCAACCCTTGCACCGAAGCCCTCACCCACACCCAAAGCGACAACAAAGACAGTCCCTGAAAGAGGTTCTTCTCTCACTTTATTAGTTGTGGCTTGTCTGATTGGATATAGCTAACGGTGCACCCACAAAACCTGAAGCTCAGAAGGCAGGCCCCAAAGTCGCAACTTCTACCAAGCCAGCAGCCGTTGCTTCTGCCGCCAACGGCAAACCCGGCGCCACAAAGGCCAACCCTCCTGCGGAACAGAGTTCCGAAGAGTCTGAATCAGAGGACGATTCAGAAGAGGATTCAGAAGAGGAGAGCGACTCGGACTCGGATTCTTCAGAAGATGCCCGAACAACTGCGCAGCGGATGGCCGCGCAGCGCAAGGCAGAGGCTGCTGTTCGTCGCCAGAAGGCGCGCGAAGAAGCACTGGCAGCTGGAAGCAAAGACGACCTTCGTAGTCCGATTTGTTGCATTCTAGGACACGTTGACACTGGCAAGACCAAGCTTTTGGATAAAGCGCGTACCACTCAGTCGAACAGGTTATAGTGCTGACGTCTAGCGGTTCTCAGATCCGGCAAACGAACGTACAGGAAGGAGAAGCTGGCGGTATTACACAACAAATAGGTGCAACTTTCTTCCCCGTGGACGCTATTAAAATGAAGACGGCCGTTCTGAATCAAGTAGCATCTACCCTTCTTTGCTTGATCATTTCTCCTGACCATGTCCCCAGAGCGAAAAACAAGAATTCAAAGTCCCAGGTCTTCTCGTTATCGATACTCCAGGACACGAGTCCTTCACGAATCTGCGCTCGCGAGGCAGCTCGTTATGCAATATAGCTATCCTCGTCGTAGATATCATGGTAGGTTCTCAAGTCGTTCTACCTCGTCCTGCTCTTGACTTGTGGCGTAGCACGGCCTGGAACCGCAGACGCTGGAGTCATTGCGGTTACTCCGCGATAGGAAGACACCCTTCATCGTTGCGCTTAACAAGGTTTGTTTGCCACTACCTCAATTCACCCACGAGTTTTAACGGCAGTCAGATCGATCGGATCTATGGGTGGGAGGCAACACCTGACGGGGCCTTCCGAGAATCCTTAGCAAAGCAGAAGCGTTCTGTTCAGCGCGAATTTGAAGACAGAGTGCAGAGAACTATTCTGGCGTTCGCTGAACAGGGCCTTAACTCGGTGCCCTATTACGAGAACAAGAACTTCGCACGGAATGTCTCGCTTGTGCCGACATCGGCCATCACTGGCGAGGGTATTCCCGACATGATCATGTTACTTGTGAATCTCACCCAACAGCGCATGAGCGATCGCCTCATGTACTTGTCGGAGCTCGAGTGTACTGTGCTCGAGGTCAAGGTCGTCGAGGGTCTAGGTACCACAATAGATGTAGTCCTATCCAATGGCATCTTGCACGAAGGCGACAAGATTGTAGTCTGCGGACTCAACGGCCCAATAATTACACAAGTACGAGCCCTTCTAACCCCTCAGCCACTCCGTGAGCTACGAATCAAAGTACGTATGCCCCTACATGAATTCCACTCGATCCTCAAGCCCCTCGATAGTCCTCGTACGTACACCACAAGCAAGTCAAAGCCGCGCTTGGTATCAAGATAGTCGCACCTGATCTCGAAAAAGCAATCGCGGGATCCCGTCTCCTCGTGGTTGGCCCTGACGATGACGAGGATGATTTGCGCGACGAGGTTATGGCCGATTTGACGTCACTGCTCAACTCGATCGACAAATCTGGTCGCGGTGTATGCGTGCAAGCGAGTACACTTGGCTCTCTGGAAGCTCTACTCGACTTCTTGAAGGTCAGCAAGATTCCGGTGTCAGGTATCAACATAGGTCCTGTGCATAAGAGGGACGTCATGCGAGCGGCGACGATGCTAGAGCGAGCCCGCGAGCTTGCATGTATTCTCTGTTTTGATGTTGCCGTCGATAAAGACGCGGAACGTCTCGCAGAGGAGATGGGGATCCGACTCTTCAAGGGTATGTCCGACATTATCCCAATTCTTTCATCTGCCACTTTCTGAAACACGTCGCCATAGCGGACATCATTTATCACTTGTTTGATGCATTTACGGCGTACAATGCGGAGATTGTCGAAGCGAAACGTCGCGATGCAGCTCCCATGGCTGTTTGGCCCTGCCGTCTGAAAATTATCGCTTGTTTCTGCAAACGGGACCCAATCATTCTAGGTGTCGATATTCTTGATGGTACTTTGCGCGTGGGTACGCCGCTGTGCGTCGTGAAGCACGACCCTGAAACGGGTGCTAAGGATATCATTGAGCTTGGCAAGATGTATGATTTTCATTTGTCTCGTTCGTAGCTTTGTGCAACTGAGACTGCCTTCCCAGAACATCACTGGAAATCAATCACAAATCTATGGAAGTACGCATGAATATGATCTTTTGGCTAGAGGCTGTTTTGATATTTTATATATAGCTTGTAAAGAAGACGCAGGCCGGTGGTGGGGTAGCTGTCAAGATAGAGCACGCGGTATATCAGTCAGCAAGGATGTTCGGCCGACATTTCGATGAGAAGGATGAGGTGTACAGTCGGATATCGCGGCAGAGCATAGACGTCTTGAAGGTCTGCCTGCCCCTCGTGTGTACATCGCTTTTTTTGACATTGTCGTCAGGGCTCCTTCAAGTCAGACGTTTCGAACGAAGAATGGCTGCTGATCAAGGCGTTGAAAACCGTGAGTCACGTCCACCGTTTCCTACCACTAGAGTTGACGGTCGATCGTAGCGCCTCGACGTACCATGAAGCCTTGATGTATTCATCATCTTCAACCCCCGTTTTTTTCGTACTAGCACTGCACTCATTACTTATCCCATTTTACTCTGCGCAAATGTTATGTCACTGCGGATGGGGGGTTTGTTGTATTGCCGAGGACGAACAAAGTTCGTGTACATCAGTGGACAATGTATTCACGATACCTGTAGCACATAGCCATTGCAACAAACAAATGACTGTTCATGATGCTTGCACGGACTCGGAGATTATCAACAAGTGGTGCCAAATAACACCAAATATCCTCCCCTACAATCCACACTCATGCCGTCGCTCGCGAGGTATATTCGTGGCATTCGTGCAGTTGGTATAAAGGAATGGTGGCATCAAATGCAATATATTGGTGACGTCAAAGTTGGCACATTGATGGGCTCTGACCAGTGTGTAACCCAGTTCATATGACTTCCGGGATCATTAACGTCTGACCTTCACAGGTTCGGAAACCGTTATTTCGAGAATCTCAACGCAGAGCAGGAAGTGCCAGGTACGTATACCTTTATCATATTGTTGTCTCTCCCCATGCGATTCTATTGAACCCATTTTCCTTAGGTCGTCATCGTTGGGTTGACTTTGCCCAGGTGGGTCACGAATGATGAATGAGAGGCTTTGGAAGCCTGGTCATCACAGAGCGCGCTGATCCCAATGGACTCTTTCTCCCGGCAGCACGATTTGAATGCCTCGCAAGTACCTGCTGAATGGCATGCATGGCTTTCCCACACTCGAATGGAACCACCACCTCGGGATGCGGTCATGCAGAGTTCCACGCCGTCATGGAAAGCGGTGTGTATCCCTTCGTTTCCCCATTTCGAATTCATTTACCTCCCCTTGCTCATCATGTATGCCGTGCTCGCTAGCCATGGGTCGAAAATTTGACTGGTACTCGCGGTGCATACCGTCCCTACAACACCGTCAAGCCCAAGGTTGAAGCATGGCAGCCCAAAGTGGCCCAGCGCAGTGCACCCCTCCAGTAGACACTTTTTGTACATCCATCTTAGCACACCAATCTGGGATAATCAGCAATTATTATTTCAGTTTTCTATTATCGTTCGTGTTCGTCTTGGACAAGATATCCTCTACGACCATCTCTGCCAATGCTAGACTGGCAGTGAGCCCCGGACTCTCGATACCCAACAGACTAATCATCGGAGCCCTCCCTTGGCTTCCCTCGGCATAGTCTGTCCGTACTACAAAGTCCTGGAATGGTGCACCGGGAGGGGCAAGTTTCGGACGAATGCCTGCATAATCCGGCTGAAACCCTTCAGGTTTCACACCCGGTAGATACCGCAGAACCGCAGCATACATAGAACGTGCACGTTCCTCGTCAGGCGAGAGATGCGGCTCCCATACTTCCTCGTCGCGCTTTACATTATCGGGGACAGATAGCCAGTCGATGTCCGGTCCGAAGCGCACGTTGCCAGCCATATCGAGCGTGAGGTGTGTGCCGAGTGAGTGAAACGAGGCGCCTTTGACCGCAGATGCTTCGTCCGCTGGATAAATGAGGTGTTGGATATCTCCGACGCCAGGTCCGCGATACGAAGCATATGCACCGCGCGCAAAGTAAACCGGGATGCGTTTAGAGGGCGGGAGAATCTCGTTGAGCACGCTGGTGGCGCCAAGACCACCGGCGTTGATCACCACCGGCGCCAGCGTGGCATCAGCGTCAGCTCTGCCATCGTTCTCCTCGGTGCCCGTTACGGTTTGCACGACCCAACCAGGCCCGCCCCCGCCCCGGCCTCTCTTCGCGGCTGCTGCTGCTGCATCGCTATCGATACGAACCGCACGCGTCGCATATGCAATCGTGCCCCCCGCATCCCAGATGTCCTTCTCAAGACTATCGAGCAACGCAGCAGAGTCCACTATACCCGTCGAAGGACTCCACAAGGCGGACGTGATCTCGGGCACGAGTAGCGGCACGCGCTCACGTGCAGCATCGCCACTGAGTACCTCTGTCGGTAACACTTGCAGATCGATATCATCGATGGAGTAGTTCCAGTGCGGAGGGGCACGTAGAGCCCGAGCCTTGGCGTGCATCTTGGTGAGATACTCGCGCTGCTCTGCGCGCCCTACGACGAGTTTGCCTAGGCGTCGGTGAGGAATGTTGTGCTTTGCGCAGTATGCATATAGCATTTGGCGCCCGCGCAGACAGAGGAGTGTTTTGAACGAATTGGGAGGGTAGTAGAGACCTACTGACGGGGATGAGAAAAACTGGCACGAACACGAGAGGTTTGAAAATTGAATTGAGGGCATTTTCCGCACCAGCATGAATGACTTCGGAGTTACGGGAGCTGTTTGTTTTTTTGTTCGTTCGATGATCGCAACCCAATCCTCGTCAAGCTCGAGAATGTTCTGTCTGTGTTCAGAAAGCTCACCTTGTCTCCTCCCCTAGACGTATACGCCGCTCGATGAGTATCGTGGACTTGTCCGGAAAGCGTTGTAAAAGTGCGCGCGCAACCGCAAGCCCAACAACCCCTCACGTTCCACGCGAACAAGAAAGGACATATGCGTCGTTGAACTTATAGAAAGAGATAAGACAGCCTGTAGCCATACCTCCGCCGATGATAATGTGATCCACAGTGGCCTCGGGTGACTTTGGTGCGGGATGATGTGAGAAAATGCTCGTGTAGCCCGAGACGGTGTAGGAGTGTGAGAGGGGGTGTACCTTGTATTTGTACCTCCCTGCGTTGTTCAGAGACGTTGTGAGGCCACGTATGCTGGCCTTCATGTTGTTTTCACGAAAGAGATATCAATGCAACGTGCGGCGATTCAAGACCAACCAATCAGATTGCAGTATTTAGCCGACTGAATTGGTTTTACATACAGTGTGCCACTGATCGTCGATGTACGGCATACAGTATCACCTATTTGTTAATGACGCCATGCGTGAGCTCTTGAGGCCTCAGGCTTGGAAGACCCTCCCTACTATGAGTCCTCACCATGCGGCGTTTGGCCACATACCAAAAATGCGATCGACAACGTGTAGTTGTACGGCGGGGACAGGTGTCAATCTGTTCACTTGCGCTTACGTTCCGAGTCCCCGGTCCACGGACCTACGGAGAAGTGGTGCACGCGCACTTTCCAACCTTCGCTTCACTGTTTTGCTATTGGAGGCGAGACGACTGTATGCGGTGATCGCAGTTATTGTAAAGTTCATGCGGAATGGGAGGAATGGGGAATGGGGATATAATCCTTTTCCAGTCGCTTGGCCTTGGCCAGTTCCTGCCTAGTGGAGGAAAATCCGAAGAATCTGGCGCCCAAACCGCCACTCAAATCCACGCCCCCCTTTCACATGGCGGGGTCACTTTTGGTTCGAGAATGTGTGCATCTTAGGACCTAGACTCGATGTTTTGGTGTCGCGTCTATATCCACATCGCACTCTCCTTCCTCCCGACTCTTGTCATTCCCACTCCAGTTCCACTGCCAGTGCGCCGCGCAAATCTCGGACTGAACAGGACGATACTGCGCCTTGTCCGGGACAATGCCGTCAACATTTCGACCCAAAGGTAAGCCGACCTTTCTCTGGAATTGCTAAACTGGTCTTGATGGGATTGATGCTACGTTGCTACTGCAAAGTTGGGAACTTGGAACACTGGCCGAGGCATTGACTGAGGCCGAGTGGCCGAGACTCACTCCGTTTATGCCAAACACCCTATTTCCTCCACCGCAGCTTCCCTGGTATGAGAGTGCATATGATGTTCTATCGATCGCACAAGCGTGAGTGTCCTTTTCCATTCTCTCCCCTTTCGGTGGCTCCTCTTGCTGATCACACGCAGGACCATCAACAACAAGACCAACAAGACAGCCGGTCCGCTCATTGATGGAAACGGCTCTGTGGGCGATCCCGCAAGTAAGCCCGTTTGCGTTTGCGGCTGTCCTCCAGCCTCCAGAGTAGTTTATCCCGATGGTCATCATAGGTCTGGGACAGTCTGTGCTTCTGTACAACTGGACACGCACAGACCTCAACGACACGCGATTTTCGTACGCTGCCGGACAACAACTCGGGTATCTTCTAAACCAGGCGCGGCGCTCCGGATCGGGTGCCATCTCCCACAGGGTGAACGAAGTCGCGCTTTGGTATGTTCTCTATTGCTCGAACCTTCCTCTTTCTGACTTTGTCTTGGGTTGGGCTACTTTCAACATCCCACTCCACGCGCTACGCATCCAGGGCAGACTTTGTATATATGGCCCCTCCTTTCATCGCGTATTTCGGTGCCCTCCAGAATGACTCTGGGGGACTTGGATTGATGCAAATTGCGTACGATCAGATTCGCTTGTATCGTGATGCCCTCTTCGACCGCAATGTAAGTCTGTGGCGACACATTGCATACGGGTCTTCGGAGGACATCGGTCACTGGGGAACTGGTGAGTGGGTTTCTGTTTATCCACGTAAAACCGGTGTAATGCTGAAGTTTCTGATATAGGGAACGGTTGGGCGGCAGCCGGCATGATGCGTGTCTGGGCCATAATCAACCGGTCTAGTTTCTCTTCGCAGATGCAGCCACAGAAAAACAATCTAACGCAGTGGATTGACGAGATTCTCACGGGTGTGTGGAAATACCAGGTACGCTTCAGCGTTTATCAGCATCAGAGATCCACGCCACTCAAGCGTCCTTGCGTCCACACAGCAAAGTAACGGGACGCTCTTGAACTACGTCGACCAGCCGGATTCGTTCGCGGACTCGGCATCAACGGCCCTGCTCGCAGCGACGACATTCCGGTACAGTCTACTGACGTACGACGGGAAGCATGATTTGGCCGCGATGCAGGCTTTAAGCCTCATATGGCAAAGCATAGACCAGAACGGATGGCTGCTCAACGTCGTCGATCCGCAAACATTTACCCAGCCGCTTCGAAATGGCGCCCATAGCCCCGAAGCACAATCTTTTGTGCTACTTCTTGCGGCCGCATGGGCTGTGTTCTAGTAGGCCTGTCACCATCGGGTCCCAGTCTATTATAGACGCATATAGAGGCATAGATGACGCGATATGATGATTACGGACTATACGGATTGACGGACTCATGATTATGGACGGACTGACGGGCAATTGTGATGGCATTGACGTTGTTACGAAGTGATGATGATGGACACTGCCTGTACGGTACTTAGTTTTGTTAGCTTCAATTGTAGAATAGTACCTTGGATGTCTGGAATACATTGTTGTTGATATGATATGAAAGACCTCAGCGTACCAAAGACTTGGTGCATGAGTCTCCCACGCCTCTGTGTTGCCGTAACTCCTGCGCCAAGTTACTTTAGTCATACGACGAAATGGCGTCACGACAACAAATCGAGTATACCCTCGAGGAGGTCGCACAAGTACGTTCACCAATAGACTCTCACGGAACTACTTGGTGCCTAATGCTCTGGCCAGCACAACAAGGAGGGTGATGTAGTAAGCTCCTTACTTCACAATCTCAGTCAGTCGAACAGTTGATTGATTGCCACGCATCCAGTGGATCATCATCGACTCGCGGGTGTACGATGTATCCAAATTCGCAAATTTACATCCTGGAGGCGCCGCCGTGCTGCTCGTCGACGCAATAGGTAACAACAGCCCATCCATCATCACATGGTCACAGAAAAGGTGACACCAAAACAGCGGGGAAAGATGCCACCAAAGCCTTCTTCGGTCTGCATCGGCAGGAAGTGCTCCACCGACCACAGTACGCGCGTCTACAGATCGGCACCATCAAAGGTGAGGAGCCGCAAATCAAGCCGCTCGCGGCGGACGCAACCTCTCAAGTACCTTATGCGGAACCGTCCTGGCTCGCACCTGGATTCTCCAGTCCGTATTACAACGAGGGACACAGGCGCTTCCAGAAGGCCATGCGCAGATTTGTCAATGAGATCGTTCTGCCCGACGCGATCGCCTGCGAGGACAACGGAAAGCGTATCTCGCAACACGTCGTGGATAAACTTGCGTGAGTCTGGGCGGTGGTGATGCATGCAGTAGCATGACCTGGGTTTGATGTTTGCTCACGCGCGGTCGGTGGGCAGGGAAACAAATATCATTGGTATGCGTTTGGGCCCTGGGAAGTATTTGAAGGACAGGACGCTCCTGGGAGGTGTGATCACACCGGAGGAGTTTGATCACTTCCACGAGGTGGGAGCTGCTCATATCCCTTGTCCATCCGCATCCGCCTTCCAGGTCGATTAATTACCGTCATCCAGCTCATCATTAATACGGAGCTTGCGCGTTGTGGAACACGAGGATACATGGACGGTCTACTCGTAGGCGGCGTGATCGGTCTACCACCCGTCCTCAACTTTGGTTCTCCCGGGCTCCAAGCCAAAGTCGTCCCGGACGTGCTCGCAGGCAAGAAGTTCATCTGTCTTGCGATCAGCGAGGCGTTCGCAGGGAGCGATGTCGGCGGCATGCAAACATATGCCTACAAAGACGGTGACGAGTGGGTCATCTCTGGCACGAAGAAGTACGTGTTATGTTCTTTTGCCGTAGGGATCAATTTGGTGGCGCCCCTTGCTGATGCGTGAGCGGACCCTGGTAGATGGATAACCAATGGCACGTTTGCGGACTATTTCACTGTTGGATGCAAGACGGACGGCGGATACACCGTCATTTTCGTGCCGCGCTGCGAGGGTCTTTCCACCAAGCCCATCAAGACGGCCTATTCTGCCACTGCAGGAACCGCATTCGTGACGTTCGACAAGGTCCGCGTGCCGCTGTCAAACACGCTCGGGAAAGAGGGTAAAGGCATGTCGGTCATCCTCAGCAACTTCAATCACGAGCGATGGATGATTCTCTCCATGAGCTTGAGCACACAGCGCCTAATCGTGGAAGAATGTATGAAGTAGGTCCCCGTTCTGACTACATTTCTTACCCCGGCCGACGATTACGCTTCCTTATAGGTGGTCGCAGCAGCGCCAGGCATTTGGAAAACCGCTAAGTTCTCAGGCCGTCGTCCGCTCAAAGCTAGCTCTAATGATCGCGCGTGTCGAGTCTGCACAAAACTGGCTAGAGAACGTCACACACCAAATGAATAACGTCTGTTTCTACGACCCTCGTTCTTGGACAGTGTCCTAATCAACTCCTTCCACATTTCATCTGTAGATGTCATACGACGAGCAGTCCGAGAAGATCGCAGGGGCGATTGCTCTCCTCAAGCAGTAAGCGACTCTCTCACATCTTGCAGAACAGTATCTGAGTTTTCCCGGTTGGAGGTATGTCACAAACACAGGGCGTGCTACCGCCGAAGACGCAGCGCAAATATTTGGTGGACGGTCCATCACGCAGACCGGCATGGGTAAGCTGGTCGAGAATGTGCGTTGACTCGCACACTCAGTTCATTTTCGTTGTGTTTTGCTAAGATGAGGTCTTTTGATACAGTACCATCGCACGTCGCCATACGATGCGATCCTGGGCGGTGCAGAGGACGTTATGGGCGATCTTGGTGTACGACAAGTACTTAGGAGAATGCCCAAAAACGCGCGATTGTGAAATTACTGTAGGTTTTGGATTGTTGCATAAATTGTATTTTAGGTTCGTTTGTGCACCTGCTCGAGAACATTCCATAACTTTTGCAAGCCAACCATCGAAATCCGTCCGCTCGCTCACAGAAAGTGAATTAGGGTATATGGTGCGCTTGAGGAATGAATCTACTGTACCACACCATAAATTTACCCTTGAAGCGCTCATCGTGGACCCCGTCGGTGACTTCCAATCTCACCGGCTACTGTAGCTTTGCCAGTGCACGTTCGTGAGTCGGAGGCTCACTAGCACGTTCGCGTTCCCAACGGAGATCTCGTTTGATGACACACATTCCAAGCCTACAGGCGTGGTTTAGTTGTACACGGTGCAGAGACCGAGACAGCCATCGATACAGCCCTCTTCATATTTCCCCCCTTCGTTTCTGATACGCGCAGGAGGATGTAGCCGAGTGTCATGATCTCTCACTCTTGTGGTGAAGCGGAGATGATAAGGTTTGCTGATAGCGTGTTGACCTTCATCTCCGACTCAATGTTCAGTGGCATACCACAGTGTTTGAGTTACCGCCCCGTGAGCGCCAAAATAAGCGATTCCCGAAACAGAGATAACTTAGTAATCAGTCATGTATTTCTGATAACTAGCTAAAAGATTATTATACCTTTATTTAACTGTTAGTACATTTTTTAACTTACTAAAAAACTTAAACTAGTGTTATTTACAGCTGTGCTATGTTATTAGTGCTGACAAAGCATGCTAAAAAGTGGTCCATTTATTGCTCAAAAAATACTTAAATAGAGGGTCAAAATACATTATTTTCTCCCCATCTTTGAGCTATTTTTGTGCTTATTCTATCCCTAAATGTCTTTCTCATGTTTTTGACTGCCACCACACCCTCCACAGCAGGGACAGCAGCCTGGTCAAGTGT